>JAXQQM020065591.1:0-236970 GCA_034641835.2 Pinus albicaulis | reverse complement strand
ACTAGATGGAGCAGAAGGCTATTAATAATATTTATAAGGATAAAATAAGAATTGGACAGGAAATGCGCTTCACTACTCATATTGGTGCATACGAGATGGATCAGGTCATTTTGGATCTACGATTTGATGCGAATGTCTTAACAACGTAGACTTGGCAATGAATGGGAGAACCTAAGTTGGAGTGATCCACTATCCAGTTGCGCATGGTGAATCAACAAAATATTATCCCATTAGGAAGTCTCTCGCAAGTAGTAGTGGATATGGAAGGAGTAAGGGTACTCACAGACTTTGAAGTTATCCATATTGTTGATGATACCGACCCTTATCCTGCGCTGTTAGGTTTGGATTGGGCTATTGATATGGGCAGCATCGTCAACCTCAAGTGCAGAAGTATGGTGTTTGAATGTAATGGAACCTGGGTTATCGTCTCCCTAGACCATGCAGAATGAGAAAGATATAGAAAGTTGGTGCATGTAGATGTTGACGTCGATCATATCTATAAGTTGACTGCACGAGATGAAGAATGGATCAAATTGACAACATATGGAAGACTTAATTGGGAAAAGTACAACTCCTTCTTTTCATATTCATATGAGGAACTAAAGAACTAGAAAAACCGATTGCATGAAGTCTCTGTGCTGCACTACAATAAGGTGACAAAATACCTACGGTGCATATCCTCAGAGGTACGAGATTTGACTTATCATGATGACATGAGTAATGTTAATATGTTTTTAGAATAACTTGAAAAAATCCTTCCAGAATCACAACGATTTCATGCACTTAATATAGCTTTGCGCTCAACCCCAACGCGCTGGTGAAATATGCACAAAGGTAACTTCGCTATTTCTAAAGAATGCACCCACATGATGCGTCTAGGATTTGAGCCTCCAAATACCAGAATGGGAGAGACCTATTATGGCGAAGGCAATCTGCACAAACATCTAGCTAGATGGACTGCATTTTGGGGAAAATAACTGAAGCCAGAATAGGTGCATATATTCATCCACACTTTGGGGAAGGTGCCTATAGACTGGTACCTCAAAACTGAGTTGCGACGACGAACCACTGAATGGACTACGTGGACAGGAATTTTTATCCTGACCTTTAGTTTTGAAAGTGGATTTGAATGCCTTGATGAGGGACTGAAAGATATTCAAGAAGTCATATTTGACACCACAAAACCGTCGGTTGAATGCGCCTTGCCAGCATGGGACGCGCAGATGAAGGACATCGTTGACTATCAAAATTTTTTAATTGAAGATAACAAAGAAGACCCAAGGACCATTACGATCCATGAGTCTAAAGGACAATGCACAGTTTTTGGGCCATTAGGGGAATTATGAGGTCTAAAATGGGCCTCCTAAGGAAATTATAAAATAATAGTGGAAATAATAAAATAAGATTTGATTACATCATCAAATTTTAGAGGGAAAAAAAGAAAAAATTACTTTTTTAACTCATATTTTTAACTTGTCTCCCAAATCTTTTACTCAAATTTTGAGCAGGAGTACTCGTTGGATGAAAATTGTAATTCCTCTGTTGGTCAAGGTTGTCATTGATGTCAATATGGCATTAACCGAGATGTTAATTTTCTTGAGATGTCTGGTTCAAGATGATGATGTCATGCCATCAATGAAGATGTCAAATCACGAAGAAGTCAAATCACTAATGAAAGAAGCCCTAAGAAGTCCTTGATCTAATGTTGCATGCACTTGGTGATCTAGATCTTAACTCTTGATGTCATGTGATGATGTCATACACTTTGATACTTGATGATGACATATGATGATCATGGTTGGAGATCATTTGAGTGTTGGAAAACTATTTTGGAGTTCTCCTAATAATGTTGCACTATAACATATCACTGCACCATTATGTGATGCAATGGGTGATGCACTCATTGTTGGACATTATCATGATGACGTGGATGTCCTACATGTTCCTATGATGATGAAGAAGCCAAATAATGGAGAAGACAAACAATGGAGAACCAAACAAAGAAGCCATACTATCCCAATCATTTTCTGCACTAAATAATTCAAGGGTAGTTGCCAACAAAAATATTTTTTTCTACCTTAGAGGAAAAATTCCTTAATGGAACCTACACCATCTCGAAGAGCATAATTTTTCCTTTCCAACGAGCTATTACTCAGCCTGAAACTCCAAGCGGTTTGAAAGTTATTGATTTTTCAAGTTTAAGGTAAATTATTGTCAATGAGCCGACCTAAGCCAACTTGTGTAGGCTCATGCCTCATGGCCAAGGGACGTGTCCCTTCGTAAAAAAGAAAAATGAGTATAAATATAAGGTCGTACTCCTCATTCTGCCCATCAAAATTTCAGTGAAAATCACAAAAATTCAGAGAGAAATAAAAGGAGGTGGAGGAGGACTTTGAAACCTGTTTGGGAAATTTTTTTGGGCTAATTCTTCTATATTCTATTACAACTCGGTGTACAGTCACTCCTATTTGAAAATATGTGGCAAATCCTGTGTGAAGAAGCTTGGAAACTTGCACCTTTTAAAGATTGGATTTCAGAGTTGTAAAAGCTCAATTACAAACCTAAAGAATAGTGATTTAAAAAAAAGACTTGGATTGAAAATTAGAAGTTCGGATTGCTACCACTATTATGAAGTTCAAATTAAGGACGGTTAGGCAATCTTTTTTTAAGGTTACAGTGACCTATTGTAGCTCAGAATTAAAGGCTAAACAGTCCCATTGGAAAATTCACCTAACCTCGAACTTGTTATGATAAGCTAGTTGTGCTTGTAAATCTTGGACAGCCACTCGAATTTAATTGGACAATTTAAGGATTGCATCTTTGACCTTTGATTATAGTGCTATCTGTGAGTGGACAAAAACCTAAATTGTACACCTTCGTGGAGCTTTCAAAACAAATATTGAATTATCCTCAGCTCAGATTGCTGACCTATGTGTGGGCAGAAATATCTGTGGTTGGGCTAAACAAACTTCCTCCAGTGTAATTTAGAAAGGACAGTTGAAGGCTCGTTGAATTGCTTATCTAAGGAGGTATAACAGCTTGGTGGTGTACTAACCTTTAAGGACAATCAAAGTGGTTGGAAAGTGGTTTGTGATACTTGGTAGACATTGAAACTACTCTTGTAATTGGTTGGCAATTTGGTGTCTCTTGTCGGTAGATCATTGAGCATCATTGAGGTGTGTGGAGATTTAAGAGTTGGAGCCTAGAACATCGAATTTGGAAGCTTGAACTAGTGTAGCAGCCTTGGAGCAGTGAAGTTTTTGGAAAATGGAGTATTAGGAGCCTTGAAGTAGTGAAGTACTTGGAACTCTTGAAGAGTCCTTAGAGCAACATATTAAAGACAATTAAATATTTCTAGAATCCTATTGAGT
Source organism: Pinus albicaulis (assembly GCA_034641835.2). Classification (NCBI taxonomy): domain Eukaryota; kingdom Viridiplantae; phylum Streptophyta; class Pinopsida; order Pinales; family Pinaceae; genus Pinus; species Pinus albicaulis. Next base: position 233,599 of record JAXQQM020065591.1, on the reverse strand, counting down.
ACCTTGAAGCTGCCTAATTGGAGTCAAACCTTGAAGTTGTTATTGAAAAATATGTGTAGAACCTGGACAACTTATTGAACGTCTTGGAGCTGTTTGGGAGACTATGATGTATTGTTGATGTCATCATGAGGTGACCTTGAAGAGAAGTGTTTGGGTAACATGAACAACAGTGGCGACACCTTCAAGATAAGATAAGGTTGTCATTGATGAAGTGATTTGGAGAAGGAATTGTTGAGAGTGAAGATATTATCAGGGCAGATTGCAGAAAATATTGGGAGCCTTGAAGATCATCAACTTATATTGAAAAATTGAAGGAGTGGGTTGGAGCCCTAAAGGATAGAAGAAGACCAGGTTGGTGCCAGTACTAGTGATAGGGTTGGAGCCTCAAAGTGACAAGGTTGGAGCTTTGGAAGATAGGGTTGGTGCCCTAGAGGTCGGAGCCTCGTGAAGTCCAAGTAAGTGCTTGGAAAAGTATAGGTTGGTGCCTGGAAGGATTAGAGATCGGTGTCTTCAACTAGGGTTGGAGCCCTACACTTATTGTATCTATTTTATTATAAAGAAGAATTTAATTAAAGCATTTATTCTTATTGTTCACATTGTGTTCTAAATATAAGTGATCTAACTGGTAAAAATAACAACTGGAAAGAAATATTGATTCACCCCCCTCTCAGTATTTCCAACAATTTGTATCAGAGCCATTACCTTCACTCAAAGCCTAACAGCTTGAAGGTTTATCATTAGAACACAAATGGAAAAGCCAAGGAAGAAAGTCTCCAATCCTCCTAAAGATGTGTCTTCCTCAACCATCAAAATTGAAGTCAATCATTTTGTGAAGGCTCCATTGTTCAATGGAAACTTTGATATATGGGAGGCAAGAATGAGGAATTTATTAAAGACTTAAGGCATTGAAGTTTTGAAATCAGTGATTACTGATAGCATGCTGGAAGGAGAATCCAAGGAGTATAATACAAGAGCAATGAAAGCAATCTTGAATGGGCTACTTGATTCTATGAAGGCCAATTTGGAAAAATATTCGTCAACAAAAGGCATATGGGACAAACTTCATGATCTTCACTCAAAAGGAGCATTGACCACGACCTCTAGACAAGAAGATGATGGAAAGCAAGAAGGAAATCCAAAACCCATCAAGGAAGATGAAGATAAGAGAGATGACAAGAAGGCTAAAGAATACCTAGAAGATGAAGAAAACAAAGAAGACTTTGAAGAATATCTCTTGAATAAAATTATGGCTTCCATGGAAGAGATTAACAGTTTGAAAAGGGAAAATGATGAACTTAAGAAGAAAGCGCAAGATGGTAACCAATACAAGACAAGGAAGGAAGTTGACTTTGTCAAGCTTCAAGTACAAGAAAGAGATGAGGAGATCACCAAACTTAAAGAGGAATTTCAACAAAACAAAAGAAATCATCATGGAGAAGTCATATCTATGACAAATCAATTGGATAAGGAAAATAAAAGGAAAGAAACTTTTTCAAGCCACCTTGAACAAAGACTAAAGAGTTTGAACAATCTAGAAGCAGAGATTGGTCAATACAAGGAAGAGGTCTCTTCTCTTAGATCTCAACTAGAAGAATCAAGGAAACAAGCCCAAGGAGCTGAGAAGGTGATGGAAACTTTGGCATTCATATAAGGACAAGTTAATGAAGTAGAAAAGGAGAGAAACACCATGATATGCCAACTAGAAGAAAAGGATGAAGAAATTTTGAAACTGAAATCAGACATCAATCTTCTCAAGGCCGAAACATGTGAAGCTACAAGAATAGAAGAAGAAATGGAGAGCAGTCTAGAAAACTAGAATGAAGAAGTCTTCATAATGAAATCAAATTTCATCTCCCTTAAAATCGAAGCACATGAAGCAACAAGAATGATGGAAGAAATGAAGAAGCAACTAGTTATGAAAGATGAATATTGTGAAAAGTTGAAAGGAGAAATTGTCTTTCTTAAAAAGGAATTTGACTTGCTGAATAATAACTTGAAAAGCTCTCAAACACTAGATGACATCCTAAGTCATCAAAGGTATCCTCTTGATTAATTAGGTCTTGGCTATGTAGGTGAATCCTCAAGCAATAATGATAATGCTTCAAACAACAAATATGTGAGGAACCTAGAAATAAATGGTGATGCTCCCAGTTCCAACAAAGGCAAGGAGAAGAATCAAGACAACAACGGAAGAAATTCTACTCCAAGGAGACTTGTAGATGGTGTCAAGAATACAAAAGGCAATGAATATCATCAAATAATCCCAAGGAAAAAAGACTTTAGAAGTACATCAAGGAAAACTCGATCTCCGAGGTACCAAAGTATCTTTCTTGGTTATTTCTATTCTTGTACAAACTTTGGGCACATGGCAAAAGACTGTAGGGCATATCACAAAGACAAATATAATGGTACCCTTCAATCTCCTAGAAGAAATTTTGCAAGAAGATGTCATGATTTATTATTCATGAACAAGATAGAGTGTTTCAATTGATGGCATGTGATTGTTACTTGACTTGGGTTCAATTTAACACATTCATGATCTTTTAAAATTTCTATTAAACCTTATTTACACCTTCATTTCATATCCAACTTAATATGAGAGTAATCTTAGAATGTGAGCAGCAAGTATTAATATAATATAACAGCGGACTTAATATGAGAGCAGCAGGTATTAAGCAGATGATATAAATCAGATCAACACATAAACATCATGCACAGAGACACCAGATATAAGTGGAAACCCATAAAGGGATAAAACCACATCTTGTTATTGTTGTGATGCAAAGGCAAGCTCCAACTCCCTCTCACCACTGTTTTTCTGCAGGGACCAACATACATGAGGCTCCAACCTCAATTCTACAAGCTACAACTTGCAAGGAAGCACCAACTCCCTTCAATTTTCTGCAGACACCAACCTACAAGAGGCTCCAACCTCAGTTGGCTACAACTGACAGCTATCAAGCTGCAACTTGATAGGGAAGCTCCAACTTCCTCAATTTATCAAACTGAATGTTTGCTAATTTACCTTGGATATCAGCTTTGTTATGTAGCTTCTCTTTCTGCTCTTCTTTTCTTAATCTTCTCTGCCTTACACTTCTATACTCTGCCTTCTCTATATTTTCTCTCTCTAACCTCTCTTATGTATATCCAGTTAATATTATTTATAGAGTTCCTCACATGACTATTTGTATTTCACAAAGAGTTTAGAGTGAACAGTCATGACTCTTTGGCTTCTGTCTTCTTATTCCTTTATCTAACTCATTTTTAAAATTACAACAATATGTACAAATTTCCATGCTACAGTGGGATTTTGTCTTTTCCTTAGGATACTTGCCTTTGCATCACAAACAATATAAACAAAAATATTTACATTTTCAGTTATGCGTTTCAATACCACTCAGCTCCTTTTCTGAACCTGGGCTTTACTGGGTTTGTCTCTTCTGCTACTATTGAGTGGTTGTTCTATACATCTTGGTTCACCTCTGTGTTTATTTATCTGTTCACTGTACTTGTGTGCATTACCATCTCTGTTCTCAGGATACTTGTCTACGTTCTCTGTTCATACATGAGTTTAAGCATAATTGCTTGAAGCACACTTTACAATTTCAATTCATTTTTCTTTTGTACCATATTTTTGCCGCTGTCTCTAGTTCTTTCATTCTTGCAGGCTCTTGTAATAAACCCAATCTTCAGGTTTTTGTAATAAACTCAATCTTATTACATATATGTTTCGACTTTAGTACAGTATATAAATATATATATATATATCGTCATGTATCCATACTCCCGATTCAAACTATTAATAATCTATAGCTTTTGTTTTGCGCCCAACATAAATATGGTCACTGTTATATAACGTTTAAAGCATCAAATTATATTACATTCCCCGCTTAAATATAGATAATGCTTACTCGAATGTTCGGACTTTGGGAATTTTGAATATATATCTCGAGCTTTAAATCAATTGAGCCGCTTATAACGTACCTTTGTTAAACCCACAGACCTTAACAACGAGCGATATAAATTAAACTGGGGCCCAACGCTAACGGCCTACCACATCCAACGGCGGACATCACATTGCATGGCTTATGATGATCCAACGGATATCGCTCGGGCAACTTGCATGGACAATAACGCGCGATGGCGTGCCGTACCTTGGATAAGCTTTGTGCATCTATAGCAAGTGACCACCGTTAGATCGCTTCCCTCCAGATCGATGGCTTGTGTCAATATCGCTTCGTGTCTTCGGTCGATGGTTAACGCGCGATGGCGCGCAGTGGGAGGCGGTTTTCCATGGTTCCACCTCGCCACGTGTCGAATGATCTATGGAATCACTCCCAGCTCCTCAAATACCGCCCACCATGTAAGGGTGGTTCGATGAAAACCATAAACTGTTGTCACTGTTCACTCCAAACCACGCTCTTCTACGCAGGGTTCTGGTCTCGTACAAGGTTCCGCCTTTATTATTTAAAAAGGTTCTATCATATAGTCAACACCGAGACTCATAGACTAATCAATACCACGACATCGTTAGAGCTTTCATACTTACACAGCTCATACATTCCACATAGTCAATTTGTGTTCCACTGAGGGTTCAACGGCTTATCCACACATAACCCAGTCACAGAGGATCATATTCATCATGAACACATTCTCATTACTGAACATACAAGCAGATTCTCAAGGCAAAATTCACACAGAACTCAACTTGACAAATGCACGTTAACGCTGAAACAAATCTTTATTATACAGTGGAGTGCTTACAATTTTCTGAGCCCATTAATTCACTGCTTGTCTTTGCTCCCTTACTGCTGCTTTGTCTCTGTAAATGTACTCTTCCTCTATTCTTCTTCACTGATCTTCAACTACCTAGCTTGCCTCTTTTCCTTGTCTGATGCTGCTCCTTGCTCCTGAAGCTTCTCTAAAACTGCCTCTTCTTCATGTCTCATGCATTATGAATAGTTTAGGTGCTGCTCCTGTCTTTACCTTTGCCATCAATGCCAACATTTCCAACAGTCTCCCCCCTTGGCATTGATGGCAATACACTTTTTCTGTTTTCATACACTTTGCCTGCTCTTCCTCCCCCTTTGACATAAATGACAAGGGGTTGCACATCTTATAGTTTAGATTCTGTCATTTAATCCTGTGTTTTTATCTTTTTTCAACATTTTGTGCATTTCCTCTCTTTGAGATCTTCTGAATTTATACCCTGCTGCTCCACACTGTGGATTAAATCTAAAATGCTGACGCTTTGGCCTTTTCATTGACTCCTTTATGCTGGATGTATTCTTTCCATAATCCTTTGATCCTGAGGACCTGATTCATGCTTCCCTTGTTGGCTGATCTCCCCCTGGAATGATATTTTCATTTCTGTTCTCCCCCTGAAACTGTGCTTTCTCTTTATATCAGAGAGTATCATCTATAGATACTACCCCTAGTTTATCTCTCAAATATTCGAATGGTTCTCTAGAAAGAGGTTTGGTAAATATATCTGCTGTTTGTTCTTTTGTTGGCACATACTCCAGCTTCACTATCTTCTGAGCCACTTGTTCTCAGAGAAAATGATACTTGATTGGGATATGCTTAGTTTTTGAGTGAAGCACAGGATTTTTAGATATACTTATAGCACTTGTATTATCACATTTAATTGAGATAGGTTCATTAATGCTTACCTTCATGTCTTGAAGAGTCTGATTCATCCACATGACTTGTGTACAACATGCTGCTGCTGCTATATATTCTGCTTCTGCTGTAGACAGAGAGATAGATGTTTGTTTCTTGATTAACCATGCCACCAGACTTTCTCCTAGATAGAAAGCACCTCCACTTGTGCTTTTCCTGTCATCCATACAGCTGGCCCAATCTACATCTGTGTATGCTGTCAAGGTGAAGCTTTTGCCTTTAGGATACCAAAGTCCATACTGAGCTGTTCCTTGTAGATATCTAAATATTCTTTTCACTGCAAGAAGGTGATTTTGTTTAGGTGATGCTTGATATCTAGCTACTAGTCCTACTGCTAGCATGATGTCTGGTCTTGATGCTGTCAAATACAACAGAATTCCTATCATGGATCTGTAGAGTTTTTGATCTATATCTGCAGACCCATCATCAGCACACAGCTTGCATCCCATGATCATGGGATTTGTCACAGGTTTGCAGTCCTCCATTTTGAATTTTTTCAGCATTTCTTTTAAGTATTTTTCCTGAGAGATGAATGTGCCTGTGTTCTTTTGCTGAATTTAAAGTCCTAAGTAGAAACTGAGTTCTCCAATCATGGAAATCTCAAACTCTAATTTCATGTCCTCAGCAAACCCTTTTGCAAGTTCATCTCTGTTGCTTCCAAACATAATGTCATCGACATATACTACAACAATCAGGAGTTCATTTTCATGGGCTTTTATGTATAGATTGTTGTCTACTCCACCTCTCTTAAAGCCTTTTTTTTGCAAATATTTATCTAGTCTTGAGTACCAAGCACGAGGAGCCTGTTTCAGTCCATAAAGAGCCTTCTTCAGTCTGCATACATAGTCTTCTTTGTCTGTTAATGAGAAGCCTTCTGGTTGTTCCATGTAGACTTCTTCTTCTAAGTCTCCATTCAGAAATGCAGATTTTACATCCATTTGATATACTTTGAAGTTTTGGTAGCATGCAAATGCCAGGAACATTCTGATAGCTTCCATTATGGCTACAGGGGAAAATGTTTCATCGTAATCAAGTCCTTCAATTTGTGAGTATCCTTTGCAGACCAACCTGGCTTTATTCCTTATTACTTGTCCTTGCTCATTCATTTTGTTTTTGAATACCCATTTTGAACCAATGATATTTTTCTCAATTGGTCTAGGAACTAGTTCCCAGGTATTTTTCTTCTCAATTTGGTCCAATTCTTCATTCATTGCTTTTACCCAAGATTTGTCCTTGCTGGCTTCTTCAAATTTCTTTGTCTCTATTTGTGACAACATGGCTATGTATACCTCTTCAGTTTGTTCTGTTAGCTGCCTTCTTGTCTGGACCCCTGCTTTCTTGTCTCCTATGATCTGATCTTCAGGATGATTCTTCTGAGTGTATCTTGAGGGGGCTTTCAAGCTCAACCTTGCATCTTCTGTTGTCTTGCTTGTTTCATCATCATTCTGGTCTTCTTCTTCATGGTTGTCTGATGGACTGCAACAGTCTGCATCTCTTGTATTGTTTGGAAGTTCTTCATCAAATCTCACATCAATACTTTCAACTTTTCTCCAAAGAGTCTTGTTGTAGCACCTGTACCCTTTACTTTTGGAAGCATATCCTAGAAAGATCCCTTCATCTGCTCTTGCATCAAATTTTCCAAGATTTTCATCATTATTCTTTATGTAACACTTGCTACCAAAGATTCTGAAATGTTTGATTGAAGTTGGCTTTCCATGCCACAGTTCATAGGGAGTCTTGTCACTGCTTGGCCTTAAGTGAGCTTTATTAAGGATATGTACTGCTGTGTGCACTACTTCTGCCCAAAAGGTTTCAGCAATATTATTCTCTTGCATCATGGCTCTGGCAATTTGTTGAACATATTTGTTTTGTCTTTTTGCTACTCCATTCTGCTGAGGTGTCCCTGCAATAGTAAATTGTTGTTTTATGACATGTTCATTGCATAGGTTAGCAAATTCATAATCTGTGAATTCACCTCCTCTGTCTGATCTGATGCATTTCAGTTTGCATCCTATCTGGTTTTTCGCTAAAGCTTTGAATATTTTGAATTTTTCCAGAGCCTCCGATTTATTCTTGAGAAATGCAACCCATGTCATTCTGGAGAAATCATCTATTATCAGCATGAAGTAGAATTCTCCACTTGTTGTTTTAGTTCTTGCAGGTCCACACAGATCCATGTGCACAAGATGGAGTGGTCTTCTTGTTGACAACTCCTCTTTGGCCTTAAAGGATGTGTGGGTCTGTTTACCCAATTGACAAGATTTGTATATGGTATTAGAAGGCATCTTTATTTCTGGCATGTCTCTGACAACTTTCTTCTTGCTTAGTCTGATGATGTGATCGAAGCTGAGATGTCCCAATATTTTATGCCATAACCATGACTCCTCAAGTTTGCTAAGATGGCATGCTTCATCTTCCTCTTTCACAATGTAAACATTGCTCTCTGTTCGAACACCTTTGAGCAGAGTCTTACCGGTGGTGCTTGATATGACTTCACAGTCTTGTGCTCTAAATAGAACTTCGCAACCTTTGTCACACATCTGACTGACACTCAGTAAATTTGCTTTCAGCCCATCTACAAATAGTACATCTTGGGCCTTTCCTCTGCCATTGTCTATGCTGACTGAGCCTTTTCCCTTGATCTTACCTGATTTGTCATTGCCAAAAGTGACATTGCCATATTTCTTTTCATCAAGAGTTATAAACTTGCTTCTGTCTCCAGTCATGTGTTTTGAGCAGCCACTATCCAAATACCACTGACTTTTCAGGTCTTGAGCAGTTAGAGCCAAGTCACATTTATTCACCTTCTTTATCCACTGGAGGCACCCTTTTGTTTGGTATATTTTGTGAGGAGATGAACTATATCTTCTTAGAGGACATTTGGAAGGTGTATGTCCAACTTGATTGCATACACAACATTTGATCATAATTTTTGTAGAATTATGAGTATGAACATAATTTCTTTGATTCATAAACCTTCTTGAGGTGTTAAACATCAATCTTTGTCCATAATTTCTACACTCAATGATTTTATGACCAAATTCCTTACAATAAAAGCAGTAACCATAGAAGCTATTTGCATACCTGATGTAAGGTTGTCTCTTCCATTTGTTTGCTTGAGGTAGTCTCTTCAATGTTTGCATCTTTTGCTGGTTTGAATTACTCCTCCTTGCATGACAATATGCAACAATGTGTCCCAGCTTGTGGCAAGCATAACAGGTGGCATTCTTCATAGGAGGGGAGAATCTCCTTTGATGGTTTCCAAATTTTACATATTCATGGGTCTTAGTATTTATTACATTTTTTGCCACTAGTGGTTTCTTTTGATCTCTGTCTTCCTTATTGCAGATTTCTTCTTTTGTAGGAATTGTTTGAGCTGCTTCATCATTCTTCTTTGCTTTTACAAAAATAATTTCTCTGTCAACCTTTTCTTTTCCTTTACTTGATTCTCCTTCATAGCCTATTCCAGTCTTTATCATAGGGGATCTTTGAGCAACCATAATTTCATTCAACTTACTAGAGCTTATTGTTTGAGAAGAGTTTGTAACCACTTTCCTTTGAGCATTTTCTAATTTCTTCCTGAGACATACTACTTCTTCTTCCAACTTTTCTTGTTCTTGAGTTTTTTCTTTGATTTGCTTAAGTAACATGTCCTCTATCTTCTTGGCTTCTTCAAGCTCTATCTTTAGCTACTTAAGGACTTCTGAATTATGTTCTTCTCGTACATACTTGAGGAGAATGTCCTTTTGTTTTCTGCATTTCAGTTTGAGTCTATCAATCTCTTCTAGAGCACTTCGTAGCTCCCCCTCAAGGTTGACTTCACCTTCTTCTTCTTCATCTTCTAGCAGGAGACCTTCAAGTTATTCTATGGCCATAAATAAGAATTCAGAGGTTCCTTCTTCACTTGAGGATTCATCTGAATCTTTAGATGTACTGCTGTCTTGTTGAGCATAGAAGGATTTTCTGCTGAAATTCTTTCCTTTCTGCCAGTTCTTTGATTTATTTTTCTCTGACTCTTGAGCCTGATTCCTTACTTTCTTGTGAGGACACTTAGCAGCATAATGTCCCACTCTTCCATAGTTATAGCATTTGAAGGGGAGTTTACCTTTGTATTTACCTGAGCCTCTATCCAATTTCTTGACAAACTTTGCCTCTTCTTCATCTGAGCAAGAGCATATGTCTCTCTCTTCTTCTTTCTTCTTTTCTGTTTTAAAGGCTGCTTCCCTCGTACTTGGCTTCTTCTGTGGGAGCCTCATTTCATAGGCTGTTAGATTTCCAAGTAGTTGGTTCATGGTCAAGGTCTCCCAATCAGCTGTTTCTTCTATTGCAGACACCTTGGGATTAAATCTGGATGGAAGAGATCTTAGAATCTTTTGCACAATTATACTTTCTGACATGGTTTCTCCAAGAGCTTTCATATTGTTAACAATTTCTGCAACTTTTAGGAAGAAACTGGCAATGTCTTCATCATCACTCATTTTTAAGTTCTCAAACTGGGCTCTATAAACTTGAATTTTGGTAGTCTTTACTTTCTTGTCCCCCTCATGGATGTTCTCCAGAGTATCCCACATTTCTTTGGTAGTGTCTTTGTGCATTACTTTGATAAAATCTGCTTCACACAATCCATTCAGGATGGCATTCATGGCTTTTTCATTAGCCACAAAATCTTGTTTTGTTTCTTTTTCTGTGTCAGTTGCCTTTGGGGCATATCCTAATTCCAAAACAGCCCAGACTTCTATTCCTAGAGACATTATGTATGTCCTCATTCTGATTTTCTAGAAAGCATAATTTTCACCAGTGAAGAAAGGAGCTTTATTGGTTGAACATCCTTCTTTAATAGCCATCTTGAGAACCTAGGATCTCCTTTCAGTTGTTAGACTGGTACAAAGGAACTTGCTCTGATACCAATTTTTGAACCCTTAGTTAAACTGAGAGGGGGGAGGGTGAATTAGTTTAACACATTCATGATCTTTTAAACTTTCTATTAAACCTTATTTACACCTTCATTTCATATCCAACTTAATATGAGAGTAATCTTGGAATGTGAGCAACAAGTATTAATATAATATAATAGCAGACTTAATATGAGAGCAACAGGTATTAAGCAGATGATATAAATCAGATCAACACATAAACATCATGCACAGAGACACCAGATATAAGTGGAAACCCATAAAGGGAGAAAACCACATCTTATTATTGTTGTGATGTAAAGGCAAGCTCCAACTCCCTCTCACCACTATTTTTCTGCAGGCACCAACCTACAGGAGGCTCCAACCTCAATCAGCTACAACTGACAGCTATCAAGCTGCAACTTGATAGGGAAGCTCCAACTTCCTCAATTTATCAAACTGAATGTTTGCTGATTTACCTCAGATATCAGCTCTGTTCTGTAGCTTCTCTTTCTGCTTTTCTTTTCTTAATCTTCTCTGCCTGTCTCTTCTATACTTTGCCTTCTCTATATTTACTCTCTCTAACCTCTCTTATGCATATCCAGTTGATATTATTTATAGAGTTCCTCACATGACTGTTTGTATTTCACAAAGAATTTGGAGTGAACAGTCATGACTCTTTGGCTTCTGTCTTCTTATTCCTTTATCCAACTCATTTTTAAAATTATAACAATATGTACAAATTTCCATGCTACAGTGGGATTTTGTCTTTTCCTTAGGATACTTGCCTTTGCATCACAAACAATATAAACAAAAATATTTACATTTTCAGTTATGCATTTCAATACCACTCAGCTCCTTTTCTGAACCTGGGCTTTACTGGGTTTGTCTCTTCTGCTACTGTTGAGTGGCTGTTCTATATATCTTGGTTTACCTTTGTGTTTATTTATCTGTTCACTGTACTTGTGTGCATTACCATCTCTGTTCTCAGGCTCCCTGTCTACGTTCTCTATTCATACATGAGTTTAAGTATAATTGCTTGAAGCTCACTTTACAATTTCAATTCATTTTTCTTTTGTACCATATTTCTGCCGCTGTCTCTAGTTCTTTCGTTCTTGCAGGCTCTTGTAATAAACCCAATCTTCAAGCTTTTGTAATAAACTCAATCTTATTACATATATGTTTCAACTTTAGCACAGTATATATATATATATATATATATATATATATATATCGTCTTGTATCCATACTCCCAATTCAAACTATTAATAATCTGTAACTTTTGTTTTGCACCCAACATAAATATGGTCATTGTTATATAACCTTTAAAGCATCAAATTATATTACATTCCCCGCTTAAATATATATAATGATTACTCGAATGTTCGGACTTTGGGAATTTTGAATAAATATCTCGAGCTGTAAATCAATTGAGCTGCTTATAACGTACCTTTGTTAAACCCAATGAGCAATATAAATTAAACTGGGGCCTAGCGCTAACGGCCTACCACATCCAACGACGAACATCACATCGCATAGCTTCTGACGATCCGACGGATATCGCTCGGGCAACTTGCATGGACAATAACGCGCGATGGCGCGCCGTACCTTGGATAACCTTCGTGCATCTACAGCACGTGACCACCGTCAGATCGCTTCCCTCCAGATCGACGGTTTGTGTCAATATCGCTCCGCGTCTTCGGTCAATGGTTAACGTGCGATGGCGCGCAGTGGGAGGCGGTTTTCTGTGGGTCCACCTCGCCATGTGTTGAATGATCTATGGAATCACTCCCAACTCCTCAAATACCGCCCATCGTGTAAGGGTGGTGTGATGAAAACCATAAACTGTTGTCACTTTTCACTCCAAACCACGCTCTTCTACGCAGGGTTATGGTCTCGTACAAGGTTCCGCCTTTATTATTTAAAAAGTTTCTATCATATAGTCAACATCGAGACTCATAGACTAATCAATACCACGGCATCATTAGACCTTCCATACTTACACAAAAGCTTACACGGCTCATACATTCCACATAGTCAATTTGTGTTCCACTGAGGGTTCAACGGCTTATCCACACATAACCGAGTCACAGAGGATCGTATTCATCATGAACACATTCTCATTACTGAACATACAAGCAGATTCTCAAGACAAAATTCGCACAGAACTCAACTTGAAAAATGCACGTTAATGCTGAAACAAATCTTTATTATATAGTGGAGTGCTTACAACTTTCTGAGCCCATTAATTCACTGCTTGTCTCTGCTCCCTTACTGCTGCTTTGTCTCTGTAAATGTACTCTTCCTCTATTCTTCTCCGCTGATCTTCAACTACCTAGCCTGCCTCTTTTCCTTGTCTGATGCTGCTCCTTGCTCCTGAAGCTTCTCTAAAACTGCCTCTTCTTCATGTGTCATGCATTATGAATAGTTTAGGTGCTGCTCCTGTCTTTACCTTTGCCATCAATGCCAACATTTCCAACATTGGGTCCCTACAAAAGCTAGAACCATGCCAGAGAAGAAAGTTACACAAGTATGGAGAAGGAAATAAGTTGAATCTGGAAGTCCCTTGAACACTCTAGCCAACAACCCATGTTGTCGATTTGATGAAGATATCCTTGATATTCCAAATGGTTGATGATGAGACTTTTCTTAAAGAGAATACCATGCATACTGTTAGGGGAGCCTATGATTCTTAAGAATTTTTGCAGAAGTTATCCATGATTGGGCCTTATGAAATCCTTGATGATTCACAAATGGAAAACCATTTTTTTGATAGATCATCTCTCTGGAGCAGCTCCATTGAATAACATAATCCCTTACTCATTTGATGGGCCATTTTTGAAGATGTCTCCCACTTGATCACAAGGCAAGCAATATTTCTTAAAAAGCTAAAGGAGTTTATGCAAGCAAGGGGAGTTGGTTCATCACATGAAGAAATGCTATCTATCATGGACCACATTTCCAAAAAGGAAGAGTAACATGACAGTGGGAGAAACATACTTAGGAAGAATTATTATTGATGAAGAAAATATGATGAAGAGAATCAGCTTGATAGTTGGAGAACTTGGGTACCCTATTGCCATTGATGTCAAAGAGGGAGAGAATTTTGGAAGGGCAAGAATATTGCCATCAATGACAAAGGGGGAGACTGTTGGTCAAGGTTGTCATTGATGTCAATATGGCATTAATCGAGATGTCAATTTTCTTGAGATGTCTGGTTCAAGATGATGATGTCATGCCATCAATGAAGATGTCAAATCACGAAGAAGTCAAACCACTAATGAAAGAAGCCCTAAGAAGTCCTTGATCTAATGTTTCATGCACTTGATGATCTATATCTTAACTCTTGATGTCATGTGATAATGTAATACACTTTGATACTTGATGATGACATATGATGATCATGGTTGGAGATCATTTGAGGGTTGGAAGACTATTTTGGAGTTCTCCTAATAATGTTGCACTATAACATATTACTGCACCATTATGTGATGACATGGGTGATGCACTCATTGTTGTACATTATCATGATGACGTGGATGTCCTACATGTTCCTATGATGATGAAGAAGCCAAATAATGGAGAATACAAACAATGGAGAACCAAACAAATAAGCCATACTATCCTAATCATTTTCTGCACTAAATAATTCAAGGGTAGTCACAAAGAAAAATATTTTTTGCTAACTTAGAGGAAAAATTAATTAATTAAAACTACATCATCTTGAAGAGCATAATTTTTCCTTTCCAACGAGCTATTACTCAGCTCGAAACTCCAAACGGTTTGAAAGTTATTGATTTTTCAAGTTTAAGGTAAATTATTGTCAGTGAGCTGACCTAAGCCGACTTGTGTAGGCTCATGCCTCATGGCCAAGGGACGTGTCCCTTCGTAAAAAAGAAAAATGAGTATAAATGTAAGGTCATAATCCTCATTTTGCCCATTAAAATTTTGGTGAAAATCACAGAAATTCAGAGAGAAATAAGAGGAGGTGGAGGAGGACTTTGAAACCTGTTTGGGAAATTTTTTTGGGCTAATACTTCTATATTCTATTACAACTCGGTGTATAGTCACTCCTATTTTCAAATCTGTGACAGCTCCTGTGTGAAGAAGCTTGGGCACTTGCAGCTTTTAAAGCTTGGATTTCAAACTTGTAAAAGCTCAATTACAAACCTAAAGAAAATTCATTTAAAAAAAAAGGCTTGGATTGAAAATTAGAAGTTCGGATTGCTGCCACTATTATGAAGTTCAAATTAAGGATGATTAGACAATATTTTGTTGAGGTTACAGTGACCTGTTGTAGCTCAGAATTAAAGGATGGATAGTCCCATTGGACAATTCACCTCAACTCAGACTTGTTATGATAAGCTAGCTGTGCTTTTAAATCTTGGACAACCACCCGAATTGACTTGGACAATTTAAGGACTGCATCTTTGACCTTTGATTACAGTGCTATCTATGAGTGGACAACAACGTGAAGTGTGAACCTTCGTGGAGCTTTCAAAACAGTGATTGAATTATCCTCGGCTCGAATTGCTGACCTATGTGTGGGCAGAAATATCTGTGGTTGGGCTAAACAAACTTCCTCTAGTGCAACTCAGAAAGGACAGTCACTTGAAGGCTCGTTGAATTGTTGATCTAAGGAGGTATAAAATCTTGGTGGTGTACTAACCTTTAAGGACAATAAAAGTGGTTGGACAGTGGTTTGTGATACTTGGTAGACATTGAAACTACTCTTGGAATTGGTTGGCAATTTGGTGTCTCTTGTCGGCAGATCATTGAGAATCATTGAGGTGTGTGGAGATTTAAGAGTTGGAGCCTAGAAAAGCGAATTTGGAAGCTTGAACTAGTGTAGCAGCCTTGGAGCAGTGAAGTTTTTGGACAATGGAGTATTATGAGCCTTGGAGTAGTGAAGTACTTGGAACTCTTGAAGAGTCCTTGGGGCAGCATATTTAAGACACTTTAAAGATTTCTAGAATCCTATAGAGTACCTTGAAGCTACCTATTTGGAGTGAAACCTTGAAGTTGTTATTGAAGAATAAGTGCAGAACTTGGACAACTTATTGAATGTCTTGGAGCTGTTTGGGAGACTATGATGCATTTTTGATGTCATCATGAGGTGACCTTGAAGAGAAGTGTTTGGGTAACATGAAGAGCAGTGGTGACACCTTCAAGATAAGATAAGGTTGTCATTGATGAAGTGATTTGGAGAAGGCATTTTTGAGAGTGAAGATATTGTCAGGGCAGATTACAGAAAATATTGGGAGCCTTGAAGATCATCAACTTATCTTGACAAATTGAAGCAGTGGGTTGGAACCCTAGTGGTTGGAGCCTCAAAGTGACAAGGTTGGAGCCTTGGAAGATAGGGTTGGTGCCCTAGAGGTCGGAGCCTTGTGAAGTCCAAGTAGGTTCTTGGAAAAGTATAGGTTGGTGCCTAGAAGGATTGGAGATTGGTGTCTTCATCTAAGGTTGGAGCCCTACACTTATTGTATCTATTTTATTATAAAGAAGAATTTAATTAAAGCATTTATTCTTATTGTTCATATTGTGTTCTAAATATAAGTGATTTAACTGGTAAAAATAACAACTGGAAAGAAATATTGATTCACCCCCCTCTCAGTATTTCCAACATCCTCATTCAAGGAGTACCCATGTTGCATACTTTCGATGGGTCCTACTACATGAAAAATGATAAATACATGAAAAACGTCATTGCAATCACGTTTTTTTATGTATTTCTCATTTTTCGTGTAGCAGGGTGCATCAAATGTATGCCACATGGGTACTCCTTGGATGAGGAATTAAATTTTTCATCCAAAAAGTACTCCTGATTGAAATTTGAGTAAAAAATTTGGGAGATAAGTTGAAAATACGAGTTTGAAAAGCAGTTTTATTATTTTAATATTTTTTTATTATTTTTACCCCTTTAATTAAAATATGGTGAATCATACCCCATGTTTGACATCATCATCTTGAATCCTATTTTTTCTTATAAAGTTTATTTTTGTTGTACAAATTTCTTAGGAGGCCCATTTTAGACCTCAAAATTCCCCTAATGCTACGGTTGAGTCACTAGATGTAGTTAGGCCTTTTAAGATTTGACAAGCCAATATTGGCTCAGAGGAACAAAAGAAATTAGCAAAGTTAGGGTACTAATGGGATGATGATATAGTGGGTAAGGTCGACAAGCTATTGATTGAATATCAAGAGTTGTTTCCTACTAAATTTTCTAAGATGAAGAGGATTGTAGGAGATCTCGAGGTAATGAAGATCACCTTGAAAAAATATGTGTGACCTGTGAAGAAAACCCTATATAGGCTGAATCCCAAATACAAGTAGAAGGTCAAAGAGGAATTGGAGAAAATGGTTGTTGCAGGGATCATAGAACGAGTGGAAGAATTAGATTGGGTAAGCCCTATGGTGGCGCAAGACAAGAAAACCAAGGGAGAAATAAGGATTTGTGTGGATATGTGCAAATTGAATGATGCTTGCGTACATGACCCATTCCCAACCCCATTTTCCAATGAAATAATATATAATGTGGGAGGGAAGGAGGCATACTCATTGACAGATGTTTTCTCAGTATACCACCAGATAAGAATCGCGTCGGAAGACAAAAGAAAGACAACCTTTGCGACAAAGTGGGGATCCTTTCTGTACACAGTCATGCCATTCGGTCTGAAGAATGTGCCATCTATCTTCTTGCGTGTAGTAATAGCTGTGGTAAAAGAATAAATCCATAAATTCTTATAAGTATACTTTGATGAATGGAATGTATTTGAATAATTGAAGAAGCATTTGTCAAGCCTGCGCCTGATGCTAGATACTTGCCGGAAGTATCAAATCTCGCTCAATTTGAAAAAGTGTATATTCCACGTCCCATTCAGGATGTTGCTAGGTCATATTGTTTGTCAGCAAGGATTGATGGTGGATCGAGGAAAGATCGATGTTATTGTTAACCTGGAAATTCCCACAAATGTAAAATAGTTGTGCTCAATTTTGGGGCACACAGGGTATTACCAGAAGTTTATTCAAGTCTAAGCGTTGATCATTGCGCCCATGGATAAGTTGATGAAGAAGGATGCCTCATTTTTTTGGGACGCAGACTGCCAGGAGAGCTATGAATTTCTTAGGAAGAAGATGGTCACTGCACCCATATTGATCATTCCAGACTGGACAAAGGAATTCCATGTACATGTTGATGTTTCCTGCATCACCCTGGGAGTATCTTAGCGCAGCTAGAAGACGGGGATTTTGACGACCCTCTTGCATTTTCGAGTAAGAAATTTTCAAGTGTGGAGCGTAACTACTCAACCATAGAGAGGCAAGGATTAGCTATGGTCTACGTGTTGTATAATTTCCGCCACTATCTATTGGGAGGTCATTTTAAGATGTTTATTGACCAATTTTCCCTAAAGTACCTGGTCAACAAGCTTGTGTTGGGGAGCGGGGGGGGGGGAAGATCTGCATATGATTTTTGTTATTTCGGGTGTATGATTTTGAAGTAATTATGAAACCTAAGAGACTGAATGTTGGGCTAGACCATCTGTCGCACATGGAAAGTGGAGAAGAGCCAACTAGCTTGGAAGACAACTTACCAGATGCACAAATATTTTCCATTAAAGTAGTCGATGATCACTTTGCAGATATTATTCATTTTTTGACCACTGGAAGTGCGCCCAAGGAATATATGCTGAAACAGAAGAAAGAGTTGGTCACTAGCACAGCTGATTTTACCTTGAATGTTGGCCAACTATACAAAATGGGCATAGATGAAAGAATAAGAAGGTATGTGTTGGAATTAGAAAGATGAGATATATTATCTGAGGCTCATGGAGGAGTTGCAGGAGGTCACTATGTAGGGCAAGCAACTACGCAAAAGATTTTATAGGCTGGGTTGTGATGGCCCACAATGCACAGTGATGCACATGAGTATTTCCGCGCTTGTGATGTATGTCAAAGGATGGGGAGACCGACGCACAGAGATGAGATGCTCCTGCACCTACAAGTGACTTTGTAAGATTTTGAAAAATGGGCCATTGATTTTATCGGACCTATCAACCCTCTAGGAAAGAAGACAAGTGTGTGCCACATAATCATTACGAAAGATTATGTGACCAGATGGGCTAAGGCTAAGCCTGTGAAGGATTGTAGCGCAAAAACAACCGCACACTTCATTTTTTAGAACATCTTGACTCGGTTTGGGTGCCCTAAGATTTTAATGAGTGATCAAGGTACACACTTTGGAAATGAAACTATTCAAGCTCTAACTAAAGAATTCCAGATTCATCATCAAAAGAGTACTATGTATCATCTACAGGAAAATGGTGTAGTGGAAGAATTTAATAATATATTGGAGACTGCACTCACTAATATTTTCAATGCTAATCGAAGTGATTGGGATGTGCGCATACCTATGGTTTTGGGGCATACAGAATCATGTGCAAGAAGTTGACAGGGAAGACACCTTTTAGAATGGTGTATGGGGAGGAAGTTGTTATGGCTATGGAGTATATTGTCCCAATTTTGTGCATTGCAACGATCACTAATATGGCTGAGCAGGATATTATGTAAGAACGATTTTCACATTTGGTTGTGCTAGAAGAGGACTGATTCATTGTAGGTTTCCATCTGCAGGTGAAAAACGTGCGCAAAAAGTCTTGGCATGACAAGCAAATTAGATAGAAGGTCTTTAAGAAGAGGAGTTGGTTTTTTTATATGACAAAAAGTTTGCGCGCCACCCAAGGAAGTTCAAAATGCATTGGCTCATACTATATATTGTCAAGGAGATCACATAGGGAGGTGCGGTATGACTAGCCACATTAAGTAGAGAAGACCTTCCTGGGTATGTAAATGGACGTAAGTTGAAACCATACAAGGATGAACCTCTCCCTATGTGCACAAAATGACTCTATGGCTAGAAGTACGAGTCTACACACCAAGAATGGCGGATGTGCAAACATGTGTGACGATCACGTAGCAGCTATGCTAGAAGGTTGAATTAGTCACAGAGGTGCCAAAATATAGCCATTGGAACAATTAATATGGACAAGAAAACATTATTACTATTTGGAGGAGCAACGAAACTGCATTTAATGAGGGGATTATGCCATATTTGGAGTTGTTTTAGCATTTATGGGGCTACATTAATGAAAATGAGACCGTTTAAGACACGCCAATGCTATAAATATGACAGGAAGGGTAAATTTTTTCATTTTTCTTTTCAAGTAAATTGTGCTCATTGCTATCTACAAGATGTTTGAAGCTTATGTCTGGAATCAACCCAATTTTTTATGAGGATTTTCGCAACCCTAGGGTTAGGGCACTTAATTCGGCCGATTATGACTGCTACTGAGCCTACCCCTTTTGCGATAGAGGCCACTGAGACCACTGCGTAGGCCACTAAGACCCCTGCACCGATCGCTGAAATTGTTGTCCCTACCCAGTAGACGCAGCCATCCAAGAAGGGATTGGCTTCTGGCACTAGGAAGTTGTCGCGCAAGAAAACCTCAAAGCCTAAGCCCACCCCTGCTGAGTGCCAGAAGGGATTGATGGATGACCTGCCCAAAAAAAATATGTAAGAGGATGTCGTGGAGGTGGTCGATCCCATATCGTGGTTGCCTGCGTATGTAGCATTGTGCAACTCCTCGGTGAAGGTCCCAAAAGACTTAAACAAGGTGCGGTCGTATATCATCATGCCCCTAATCCCTAAAGACGGGCCAGTTGAAGGAGATATGTTCGCAAAGATCCTACTGTTGAAGATGGAAGATAGGCACCTGGCTGACCAAGAGAAATTCCCTAAGCTTGCACCCTCAATGTACCTGGAAAATATCCCCTACAATGGTGGGGTGATGAGGGTTGAACCGAAGTCCTAGGCATCGGGCCTGCAGAAATTGGGGTTGTTGAACCTCTTTCATGTTGCTCATTTTGGGTGTAGCCCTATCAATGACATATTTGTGTGCCAATTGCTTTCCTTGGTGCACGATGACTACCTGTGGCTAGGAGGGATGATTCCAATTGATTTTGCGCTAATACATCGTATCACCAACCTGCCCGACCACGGGGAGGACCCTGCGACGACTTTTGGAGGAAAAAGGCAAGAGTGCAAAGTTGTTGAGGATATCAAGGATAAATTCAAGGTCTCGCACAATACCTGAGGGTTCTTAGTCCATGGGATCAAAGACCCTGCAGTGCAGATTGGCACGTTGATCCTCGCATGCAAGATGACGCGGAAATTTCAGTCTAAGGATGTTCCGACCCATATAATTGCGTTAGCTGGGCAATGCGAGAAGGGTATGCAATTCAACTGGTCTAAATACCTCTATGCTGAATTTTTGGCCAATGTTCGAGAAGTCCAGGAGGAAGACAAGAATTTATATTATGATTGGTTGCTGCTACTCATCGTGCTAATTGGGTGGAAGACGTTGAAAGACACCTAGTTCCATGACATTGAGCCAGATTTGTGCAAAGCAGCGCGCTATGCCACAGTATGGAATTTTAAGATTCCCTTCAGAATCATAGAGAATAATATTTTTTGGGTATTGTTCGATTCTACATTATTTCAGGTGATCCAGTCAAATTTTTAGTTGTCACTGGCCCTCTATTATCAATACAAGCATGTCGCAAATTTTAAAGCTACCTTTCATAACATGCACATCTGCGAAAAGGGATTTGTGGAAGGAGTATGGTATGAACTGCCATACAAGGTCACATAGGATGACCTAGTGCACATAACAACAGAGTTTTAGCCTGCATGGTTAGAACCACACACCACTAGGGGTGCCTCCTCGTCTGTGCCGAAGACTCCTACCAAGCCACACACGACCAAGGAGTCACAGAAGGACACTCAACATAAAATCAAGGGCACAGAGAAGGACATAGAGACAGAGTCTAAACCCACCACTACGGGTGAAACTATTGATCTGGAGAAGGAGGAAGAGGAGAAAAATGGTGACAATACCAGGGCACCTATGGCGCAAACAACAAAAGAAACTAAGAGAGGATCTCAGGCCTCCCTAGGCCCACGCAAAAAGAGGAAGGGATCCAAGCAGGAAGGGACAAAGGCCCTAACCCTCATAGAATATGACCTCAACGAGTTTGAGAACACGATCAAGACTGCCATTGAGGACCTCTAGATTGATGTGGAAGTACAATACAAATTTGTACTCACAGACATACAACTGGGTCTTCAGGAGTTGAAGGCACAAGCGAGCACGATTAAATAGAATGTGAAGCAAGCAAGCATGCCAACATCTAGCCTTGGACAAGCGAGCGCACATCCCATCAGCACAGTGCTGCCATCCCCCTTGGATAACCAGATGATTCAGATTATGGGACCTATATTTACAGTGGAGCAACTCGACTTGCGCGCTAATGTGCAAGCCTGTGCAGAGGTTGGCATTGATCTGGCGATGCTACCTGGAAGAAATATTCATGTCGTGCATACAATGATTGTGGATGAATTTTAGTTTCGCGAGGTCCATGCCTCCCAAGTTGCTATAGAGTGATCAGGAGCTCAAATCTGAGCTTGGGAAAAAGCTCAAAAATGAAAGTGCTCAAATTGATTTGGGACCTGAGCGATGGGATAGGCCTCAGCGATACAATCCCAACACCATGAACGGCATTGAAATCCGTTACCGTATGAAGAAGTTGTTGCATTTTGAAATCGCCCAATAACCTTTAATGTTGAAAGGAATTTTTTTTAAATTTATGTGTTAGAAAATATTTTATTTTTATTAAGGTTTAATTATTAAATTAAATTATATATTTATTAATATTGTATATGGTTTAATTAATCATATATTATATTAATTTATATATATTTTAATTAATTAAAAAAAAAAACCTTATTAAAAATAAATTAAAATACCACACATATAATTAAGAAATTCGAA
The DNA here is from genome assembly GCA_034641835.2 of Pinus albicaulis. Classification (NCBI taxonomy): domain Eukaryota; kingdom Viridiplantae; phylum Streptophyta; class Pinopsida; order Pinales; family Pinaceae; genus Pinus; species Pinus albicaulis. The sequence goes on along the minus strand of JAXQQM020065591.1, from coordinate 211,134 downwards.
TTATTTTTAAAACCCATGGTTCTAATGTTAAGGGTTTAATATATGGCAACGTAAAGGTTTAAGCCATATAATACATGTTATAAAGGTTCATGTGAAGGGCTTGTAAGTTTTAAAGGCAACGTGTGATAAAGTGGGTTTTGGTATACGTGCTACAAATGTTACGTGGCAAATGAAAGGTGAATACGTGCTATGGTATACATGTTTGAAATCACGTGAAAATAGCGTTTATGATTTGGAGCGGAGGTTGAAGGGGCTTCGGGCTAGGCCACCCCCAATATTCCACGTGACCACCAGTTGAACCAGAACCCAAAGCTTAACAACGAACGGTTACAGTTTAATGTTTGGATAAGACTGCATGTGGCCACGTCAACCTAGCGTTTAATGATAACATAAAATGTTCCACTGAATTTAGCGTTGGTTCCTCCATTTTAGGCGAAACTCCAAGTTTATCCGCAGTTAACTAGTTGTGGCCCACTTTTTGTGGGAGTTTTGCCTAACATTGGGCAAAAACTTCAGTTGGAGATATCTTTCACATGGGAGATCCTTTTGGAGTGAATTTTTTATTTATTTTGGGTCTCTTCAACCTTATGGACTCAATGGAGCAAGTCTGAAATCTAACAGAGGTCATCTTCAGAGGTTTAAGCATCGAAGAAGATGAAGGAGCCATTAGGGCCTGGAAGGAGAAGGCTGTGTATTGGACTGTGTTTCTCTGTTTAAGGTAAATGAATAGAAATTATTAGCTATTTCATGCCTTTTGAATCTGATTAGATGGTTTTCAGAGCCTGTTAAGAACTTTAGAAAGCCTAAAAGCTTCATTTAAGTTCTAGAGGCCATTTTCCAAATAGAGTGTGTAGGCGAAACCGGAGCAGCCAGAGGAATTTTTAATGAAAAAAAACTCTATCTTGACTATTTAATTCATTCTAGAACCAATGGAAGTGTTTCAGATCATTTTGAGTACTTCTACAGCTCGAGAAGTTGATATGAAGTCGTGGGAAGCCCTGGGCAAACCGTGGAGGAGAGCCATTTTTGGGGATGTTTTGCTTAATGTAAAAAATTTATCAGTTGATATTTGATGTCTGATCATTATTGGATGCAGCAGTAGTGGTATCAGAGATAGAAATAAAAATCTGAGGGAGTTTGTGCCATATAGAAGCTCAGAGAAGCTTAGTGCACCGACAGAAGGATGTGTGTCCATGGAAGCCTAAAGCTGTTTGCAGGAATTGGACATCCATTAAATGGATTTAAAATGGTATTCTCAGCCCTTTGAATCATTTTTGTATTCATTGTGGTTAAGTGTGGAGCTTGTAAAAGAATTTAAGTACCTTAATCCCAAAGAGTCTAGTCATGTTGACGAAGCTCAAAGGAGATGTAGCCCAAGAGTTGGGGTGAACTCCTATATTATATTTCTGTTTTTTTTTGTTATTCTATGGCTGAATTATGTTGCTGATATACATGTTAATTTTCAGCAAAGATAAATAAAATTAAAACACATAAACAGAAGAAAAGACATACACCTCTTCCAAGCAAAAATTTCGCATAATGTCAAGTTTGAGTAAGGTCATTTTAATTAAGTCTAAGTGTTTACTTCTATTATTTCTTTAGGCAGATTCTGTAAGAGGGCTAGGTAGCTTATGGATTCATCCTTTCTTTGAAAGGTGACATATCCGGTAAATGCCTCTACAATCTATCTCTGTATTAGAAATAAGAATTTCTTACATTTTCAGATTTAAAATTTTGAGTATTTGCACTCATTTACATAAATGAAAATGGATACCTTGCACCCTTTTCAAGTAAAATCCAGTTTTAGATCATAGAGGCACTGTTAGTCATCAGTATTTTTCACCTGTTGATGATGACTAGTTTTTAAAGCCAAGTTTTCTAGCAGCTGATCTCAAATTTGTCAAATTTGTCAGCGAGAAAACACCCATAAACATTTTGCCCTCTTACCTTTTAAATCAGCCCATGATGAGATAAAACATAATTTTCAAGCCCTATCTAGCCTCAGTCATACAAACTTGTCCATCAGCTCCAAATTGAATACTCCAAATATGTCAAAAATCTCCCCTAAGTTAGGTAGTGGCGCTTTAAGCATTCCTCCCTTGGCAAACTATCCTAAAGCCAAAATAACCTCTGTCTAAAACCAACTAGTCATAGCTGACCTTCTTATTTCTGAAAATTAATCTTGATACACCCATAAGTCACGCCACTAACAAGCCTTGATGTCTCTGTAGTGCATGTTTCAAAAGCCAAACTGATGTTGTGTTGATCTATAGTGTTTCAATGTCTTTTTCAAAAGCATAAGTGTACCAGTGTTCCATAAGACATTATTAAACTTAACATGAGAAGACAACTTCTTCTCATGTGGTTTTGAGCCTGGGATGAAAATACTAGTCAGAGGTAATTCAATGAACTCCTACAAACACAGTCAAAAGGTTAGTGACCTATGACTAGCAAGTAATAATTTGCAGATACAGGTCAGGTTGCTTCTGATGTCTAAAGATGCATAAGGGTATTTTAACAAAAATATTACATATCTCGGAGAATGCCCCTCATGACATATTGCCAATTTGTCACTTTTATTTACTTAACTGTGAATAAGCACTACAGGGAAAGATGACATAGTTTGACAAAAGGTATGAAATAGCATCACTGTGTAAAACCTCCTACAAACATGAGCAGAGGGTTGGATGACTGTGTAAAAACTCCTCCAAATATGAGCAGATGGTTAGGTCATTGGTTGAAAACCTCCTTCATTTAAAAGCAGAGGGTTGGGAATATTATGTTAGCCTCCTTCATTTAACAAACAGAGGGTCAGGAATAGAGTTGTAGCCTCATTCAAAGATCACAAGGCTAACAATGCTGCAAATAGCCTTGAAAACCTATTTACACTTTCTTCTCCAATGGATGAAACCACTAACACAGCAGTGGTGTTTCAAGGATTGCTTATATGGTTTCACTGTTTGGAAGATAGATTTGCTATACAATGAGAAGTAACTGAAGGCTTATGAATAGAAAAATGGTGTTAAAAACAGAGGGAAAGCAGTGGTGTTTTAAAAGGTGCTTACATGAGTTCACTGTTTGAAATACAGAGTTGAAATCAGTAGAAATCAATTCAAGGTTTATGAGTTGAGAGCTGGGTTAAACATAGGCCAAGTAGTGATGTTTTGATGTTCAAAGAAGCTTTGCTTTTCCTGTCCATGAAGATCTTTTTCAAAACCTCATCAAATTGACAAGAAGGTAGCTTAATCCTTACTTCTGAAGGGGACTTTGCAAATAAACACATAGAGAAAGTATGTGTGAAGAAAAGGGTATGGCATGTGTTTTAAATTCAAGGACAACATTCAAAGAAATGAAACATGCCATTGTCACAAACAAAGGCCTTTTTTCTATGAAACATGTGAAAATACCTTGTTGTTGCATATGATTGTAGGAAGGGTTTTTAAAAGATTTCCTTTTTGATAAGAAGATGTTTGCCAAACCTAGGTGAATTCAAATAAGGTTTTTCATCCACAGTTAAAGGAAAATATCCAAGGGTGCCTGACAGTTTTGATCAAACTGCACAATAACCATAATTATCATCAAAACACCAGGAGAGAAAAAATTGTCAAAGTAAGTTTTGGAGTTGTGAATTATCTCTTTCCAAGATGTGGCATGAGGGTGTTGAAGGTCTATTTTTCTTATGTTTACAAAAGGTTTCCCCCAAAAGATACAAAGTCACATTTTTGGAGAGGGCATTGCTATCTATCTAAGTGCTTTTCCCAACACATAGGCAAAGAACACTTTCATGATCAAAACCATGCTTCTTGTCTAAAAATTCAAAGGATATACAGTGCTTAGAGAGACAGAGGTCACAAGCAAAGTCACCTAGAGAAAGAACAGTTTATTTGTCAACTTGAAGATGGCCTCCCTCACAAAAGGCAGAGGGTCAGTTTTCTTAAGGTTTTCACCATGCAAGTTAGCTCATACAAATGGTTAAAGAGATACTCAAAACAAGTTTCATGTTTATATCAAAGGACCCTCATCGGTAGATCAAGGCTCTTTTATAAAGGTTTCAGAGAAATACAACTCAAGAAATGGTGAGACAGTGGTTAAAGGAAATTTTTGTTTTAAAAAAGTGAAGAGGTCTTCAAAGGGATAAAGACAGTGATTTATGTTGTTTAAGACAAAAAGGGCATTCATAGCATCCAAACCCTCACAACGTGATTTCAAAAGGTTGTTGACTTTTTCAACTTTAAAAGGTGGAGAGACCATTGGAAAAGTCCCATTTTACAAATTCAAAACACTCACCAAGTGCTCCCCTGGCTGCTCATTGGAGAAACAAAGGGCTTCGAGAAATTTTCAAGTTTTTTCAAGACTCAAAGCTTGCCTGGCGTGCCTAGAAAAGCGCACAACACGCCTGGGAGAGGAAATACACAGGGTTATAAGGATCGCGCGGCGCGCCTGTAGTGCCCATTCAAACACCGCCTGAGGCCAACCCGACTGCGTGACATTCTTTTCAGTGAATGTGCTGCTCACTCCTTTCGCCTTCTAAAAAAATCTAAAGCTGCTAAATCAGTCGACCAAGGCCATAAGCATTATTTGAAGGTATTCTCCATGTGCTTCTTGCTAGTTGTTGAAATCTTAAAGGGGTGACAGGGTTATTTTTTCAATGAAGAAGCAGTGATAAGGAGGGTAGGGTTTTTGATCAAAAACAAAGTTGTTTATGGTTGTGAATGTCACAGACCATTTCAGTGATAGAGGAAAGTGTTTAAATAGTCTTAAGAAGCCCTTATTTCCTTTCAAAGACAATGATAGTGAAGGAGTATGGTTTTAGGGGATGAAGGCTTGGTAAATAAATATAAAAAAAAACTTCCTTTTTATGTTATGAGACAACAAAATCTGTGCAACATCCATAGTTAAAAAAGCAAAATTTGTGTTTAAAGGTCCCAAAATCAGTCTAGAAGGGTGTTTTTCTTCCTGTGTTTAGCAGAGTTCTCAAATCCATTTGAAGAGTGTCCTAATAGTGTTAAAACAAGAGCAGACACTGTTTGAATTTCAAAGGGGAAAACAATGGTCATAGTCTGAAGGCTTTGTCATTTTAAAAGTGTCCTCTCTGTATGGTGAAAAAGCAAACTTTGTTCAGCCTCCATAGTCCAAAAACCAGAGTCTGTGATTGAAAGGTTTCTCAAGACAACTCAAGGGTTTTTTGTCTACCTTTGTATAGAAACAGTGAACAACAGAAGAATATTGTTTGAGAGAAAGGTGTTCTTATCAAAACAAAGGTCCCTTCTTCACCAAGAAACCACAAACAAATAGTGATAAACTGACTTCTTGTTTTTTTTTGACAAAGCACTTGTTGTTTGGCATAAAAGAGGACAAAAAAATGACTTATAAGGAGGACAGGGTGTGTTCTTGAGAAGCCATTTCAAAAACCATTTGAGACAACTTGTTTTGTCAGTTAGCAAAGAGTATTCAAAACAAAAATGCCTCCCAGGAAAGACAATAGAAGTGGCCTTCACAGGAGGTTTGAGCCTGTTTCAACTGAAGAGGTAACTGCTCATCCATCAGTCTTGTTTAACTTTCATGAAGTTGGATGTCTAGAGTTTTTTCAAAGGGTGCAGGAGGTGAAAATCTATTCCCCCTTGACACATCTTTATGCTTCGAGATTTCAAGGGAAACACTTTCAGCTGGCAGGCTTGGATTTCAAGTTTTCTCCTAGGTCCATTTCCAAGGCCACCAAAATCCCTTATGTCGGAGAGAAGTGGTTTAAACAAAGCCACCTAGACTCAGAACAATACAAACCCTTTTTGAAGCCTGAGCATAGAGATACATGTCCATCCATCTTTCCATTCTCATATCTGTTGACTATTTATGCCCCCCTCATGAAGATAATCATGAAATAATTCACTTGCGAGGGAAGGTTCTCCTGGGTCTATGCTTACCATGTCCGGTTGCTCATGCATTTCACAAGAGACAAATTTTTAAATCTCCCTTTCTTCCTCCATAGAAGTATTGAAAAAATGGACTCCACTGTTCAGAAAAAACCTCCTTCTTAGTAGTCATCTTTCCTTTTCCATCATTCTCTCATCAAATTTATCATTCTTCATCAGCTTGAGAAGAAGGAAATCTCTTGGGACACTTTCATTGCACATCCAGATTTCACCACTGTTACTTCATTCCATACATCTCCTTCACCTTCCACTCACCATTCTTCGCCTTCTTCAAGCAAGCCCATTCCCAAGAAGCTCAAATTTCCCATTGAACAAGAAGAAGAGCATGATGAAAAAGAAGAGCATGATGAGGAGGACGAACATGATGAAAATGAACAACAACATAATGATGTTGAACAACAGCATGTTGAAACAGGGCAGCAAGGGGAGGAAGGGAAGCATGATGAAGAGGAGGAACAACATGATGAAGAAGGGCAACAAAGTGAAAAAGAGCACAGTGAGGAAGGAAAAAAAGGTGAAAAAGAACACAATGATGAAGGGCAACGCCATGAACAAACTCAAAACAGTGAGGAGGGAAATGATGAGGAAATTGAACATTTTGATGAAGGTATTGGTAGCCCTCACAGCAGAAAAAAGGATGAGGATGAAGCCCAAAACATTGTAGAGACAGAGTCTCAAAGTCCTAAAGACAGCAAAGGCAAAAGTAAAGAGGGCATCTCTCAAAAAGAAATGCAAGAGGACAGTCAAGGCATCCATGAAGAAACTCAAAACAGTGGCAAGAATGATGAGGAAAGTAACAAGGGCAAAGAGCCAATAGAGCATGTACTAGCTACCTATCCTAGGCAAGGGACCATGCTTTCTTCTCCAAAAGTGGCCAAGCCCCGAACATTAATGAAAAGGGTGCCTAAAACTATAACTCCAAATGTTACTAGGGCCCTTCGAAGCAGGGGGAAATTTCCCAAGCAGCCCATTTCCGAATTACCCAAGAGGAGGAAGACCAAGAGAGCCACCCAAAGCAAGGGAAAGGAGAAAGAAGAAAGCAACCATGAAAAGGAAAGGGACTTTGACATAATTCAAATCCAAAGTGATGATAGCGAAAATGAGGCCCGAATCCTAGAGACTCTCTTGATCAATCGAGAAAAACAAATTGATGTTTTGAGAGCAGATCTAGAGAGGGCTAGAAATTTCAATCACTTTTTGCAAACACGAAATAAACAGATGAGTGTCCACATGGCAGTATATGAGACACGAGCCATCAAATACAAAAAACAGGCCTCCAAGGCGCAAGTTAGATTGGAAGAACTCATGGGCGAGTTCAATGATAGTGAAGATGAATATTAGCCCAGGAGAAAGAGGCCAAGGACCATGGGACTCAAAAGAGCCCTTGAGAAACAAAAGGAGGAAGAAGCCACCCTTCTCCAATCTTTTCCTCTCACTACATTGTTCACCCAAGAGATAGAGAAAAATCGAGAAGCATGGCTTGAGAGGGTGAATGATCACTTGGAAAAGAATTTGGATAAGGCCAATAGAGATTTGGACCTTCAAAGGAGGATGACCGGGCACTATAAGAAGCTCAATCAGTTCACCCGACGGAAATTGAAGGCCACACAGGAAAAACTCAAGGAAGCTCAAAGGAGGCGCCTGGCACCAAAAATGAGGAAAGACACCTCAAAGCTCAAAATTTTGGCCTCAGCTTCACAGCATGTTTCTAAAAAACCTTGAGGGTCATGCTCGCCAAATTTGGACGAAATTCAACAAATTTTTGTTTTTTGTCATTTTTGGGTTTTTGGCTAAAACTCATGGGCATCGCCATTTCTGTTTGGGGCATCCTAAAAGGATGAAAATGGTATCGTTGGATGCCATAATTTTAGGGGCATATACTCAGCGATTTTTAGATCAATTGAAGATGATTTTCTCCCCCCAAAATGGCAAAAAACACTCACTTTTTCCACAATCTGCCCTGTTTATCAGCAAGGTCTATTTTTTGGGTTTTTACACACAGGTCATCTTTTGATGGACTTTCAGTGATCATTTTGGAGAAAAATAAGAATATTCAGAAAATAGACATTCATATATTTCCAACGAGCCATCACGGGCCTTGTTTCGACATTGAGAAGGCCTCCAAAAGTTGCCGGCAAGACAAAGGACTTTCTGCTGATATATTACTTAAGTATTTTTGTAAAAAATGAACCTTTCTAAAGTGACTTTTCCTCATCTGCGTTTAGCTATTTTTGGGTATGATTAGTTATGAAAAGTCAATATATTTTCCTTTTTTAGCATTTTTGAGATATTTTATTAGATATTTTGTGACTTGGGCTTTGCAAAGCCTCAAGGACAAAATCAGATATTTTTGATGGGCCAATGAGATTGCAAGTTGCACTAGGAGGTTTTCCCTCATCTTGGCCTATATATTCCAAGAGAATTCATTGTAAACAAGGCTGAACTTGATGAATAGAAGCAATATATGGTTATACAAGCTTGGAAGAAACACTTGTCTCATGCATTGGATAGTTTCTTGAATGTTTTTGGATGATGAAGGAGGTCTGTTGTTGGATTCCTTGACTTGGTAAAATGATATAGTGTCTCTCTCTGTTATGCTTCTTAGTTTTCAGTCATAATTCCATGTTCTTGCTTGCTATAAGACAGTAGAGAATAGATTTGAGACATGCCCTTGGAGGCACCTCAAGTTTCCTATTTCTTTATAGCTTCTATGTTTTCTTCCTTCTTAGTCATATCAAAGAATCCTTGATTGTTCTTTGATAACTGAAGAAATTATTTGCTTGTTTCATTTATGGTTTTATGCATGCTAAGTATGATTCATGGTATGCCCTACTTACTCATGGCTAGTCATAGCTCCACCTCTGAAACATTTCTTTGATTGATTAGATTATCATTTGTTGAACCAAGGAGGTCTTGTACCGATCTTGCCCTTTGCCTAAAACTATGCAATATTGCTTCAAAGTGCCCAATAGCTGGAAATACTATGCTTAGGCATTTCCTCATAGTGTTTTGAGTTGTTTTTTTTGTATTAAATGTATTTCCCCAAAGTCTGATAGCCATTTCCTAAAGCTAGAGAGTCATATATCTCTATGCATGGCTTGAATGTTTATTTCTATGCATTGATCAGTTTATAGTTACATTTCTCGTGATGAATGGTTAGCCCTACCATGTTTATGTCAACTTTTGAAATATTTATGTTGGAAATCCTTTGTTCTTCACAAATTTAGTGTCCATCCCACTCCATTTTACCCAAAGATCCTTTTTACCTCGAATCAAATCGGCCCTTCAACAACCTTGTATCACCATCTGAAGTTTCTTGACCTTTTCGACCCCATAGCCCAGTTGATCTAACATATTTTTACCTATCTTAGTCTTTGATCAGTTCATCCTTCACAAACCTAAAAACCAAAACCAAACACCTACTTCATAACTAGCCTAAAATCAGAAACACAAGAAGAAAAACACACAGATATCCCTTACACAAATAGAGAGAGCCCTCTCTGAGTCCAGGAAGGCTAGGTCCTTGGGTTCCAAAGACTGGTTTGATGTTACACTATCATCTGGTTTGCCAATCATCCAAATCACGGGACCTTAATAGGTGCCACAATAAGTATCGAGGATACAGAAGGAGAAGAAAATTGCAAAAGAGGCTCATCGAGCAGCTGAAGATCAGTGCATCGCGTTGGAATTAATGATTGATCACTTGTGCGGTGACCTGCTAGAAGTCACTGTCCCTACCACAACCATGCTAACATCTAATTTATAAATCTTGGTCATCACATTGAAAGCATCACGCATAGAAATCCATACCGTCCACGCAGAATTTGAGAAGTAGATTGTCGATCTGCAAATGAAGCTCCAATGAGAGACACCGTCGGAGGTCCAAGCACAACTCACAGCTGAGGTAAAGGAAAAAACTACTAGCGTCGCAAAAAAAGTTACAGAGTGTGGCACACTTTTGGATGAGGCCATGGGTGTTTGAACTTCTTTTCAGAATGACCCAATGGTCTAGAAATTAAGGAACGAACTCCAGGTCAAAGAGAAAAAATTCATAGAGATTAGAGTGGCGATGCCAACCTTAGTTCCAGCACAGAGGCTTGCCAAACTACATGAAGGCAAGGCCATTCAGATGGAGAGTTAGGATCTGCACTAATGTGAGTAGCTACTTGAGATGTGGATGCAGCCTTGGGTAGAGGAAGCCCTGCAACTTTCACAGAACCTCGAAAACACCCTCAAAAGCCTGCAACTGACTCAATGTAGCATCATCTTGGTAGCTGGGGGACCAACAATGGCCAAGTTGGTGGATGAAGCACAAAGCACTGCCATGCAGAGCATAGAAGTCATTTTACCATTTAAGAGAATTGTGGAAGCATTTAAGGCAAAGATGAAGGGGACCACCCCACAGTGACTTGGGACGAGTCACGAGATTGTGTTGAGGGCCTGTTAGAGCATGGTCCCCTAGGGTACTTTTTGGTTTAATTTTTTTAAAGCTTTTTTGTACGCATTGTGCGCAGATGGTCAAAGGAGCTTTGGGGTAGGTCAAAGTCCCTTAATTATTGTAAAGGGTTAAAGGGAAAACCATGAGTCTCAAACCATGGTTTGAGACCATGGTACGTGTGCATTTTGGATACTATAAATATGTAAGAGTCAAGTAAAGAAGGAGATCATGAAATATTGGATGAGTTTTGGTTATGTGACTTTACTGTTTGGGTTTTTTATCTGGGTAGAAAGGCTCCTGCTGGCTGTGTGCACGGAGACCTAAGTCCTCAGTTGTGTGCGGACTCTTTTGTTGTGTGCACAGAAATATATATTGTATTGAATTTCAACTCTCTTAATAAAGAAGGCATTTTTGGCGAACATAGAATCTTATGCGATTTACTATCTTAGATTATTTGTTATCTGTTTTAGATCTGTATTTGTTCTATCGTTGCGTATTTACTTCAGTGAATGGGTTAATTGCATCTATGTGCAAGTACTACTCTATGTTAACTAATTAAATCTGAATGAAGTACAATTAACTACTGTGCACGAAATTATATTGAAGTATTCTATGATAATTTTTGAAAGGGTTAGATCTATTTACCATTTAATGTGCATGCGCAAATATGTTATATTATCTTTAGTAATTTTGATTAGATCTGCCACATCAAAATCTCCCCCAGGGTTGTAATATCCCAAAATGGGATTGCTCAACAAGGCATGCATAAAAACCATATTTTTAGAATTATATGCTACAGAAAATGAAATCAACACTTGGATCCATTAGATCTGAAAATATACAACCTAAATCCAAGAGTAGATCAGAAACAAATCAAACTAGGTGAGGTAAACAGACCTCCCACATCTAGGATGGCTAGAAAAGGCAAAAACCCCAAAACTACTACAACATGAAATTACTGCATAAAGAGACAGCATAGTCTAATGAGGGTTTATACACATAAATAGTAGAGACAAATAGATATGAGATTATATTAAACAATATGGCTCAAGAACAGAGATCTAGTCTCCTTATTACAAAATCTAGGGAACCCGAAAAGGGTTTCTAGGCATACACCCGAATACAAATGGTGATCTTCAGCAATAATACTAAATAATCACTGAAAATAGAAACACAGGAGTATAGAAGGTTGTAATAATATATATATAATTTATATCTGATCAAAGGTATTCCCCCATGGAAATATCAACCCTCCAATCACAGGAAAACTCCCAAAAAGAGCCACAAAAGACACTACTGAAACTGCCCTCCAAAAATAACAAAATTCCTGACTGGAATAATGCTGTAGGTGATGGAAATATGTTTGCCTGCTGCCAAAGATATGAAATCAGCCCAAGAACCCTCCAAACTGATCCCCCAATTGAAGGAATCCTTCCTCCTATGCAAAACCAACTCAGAAAGTGGGTTTCTCAACCCTCCACTGCAACACCTTGCAACTCAACACAACCTCCTGCAGAAACTGCACTGAAACTGAAGACTGAAGCTTGGCACCAATGCCAGATGTGTGGAATGATAGATCAGGTCTCTCCCAAGAGCTACTCAAATGGAAGAGAAGGAATTCCTAAACAGGAATACCTTAGTGCTAAACAGCACCAACAATCTTAGCTAAACAGTTGAAGAGAGAAAAAAGTCTAAGCAGACATAAAAATATAATTCATAAGCTAACCTCAAATGGCTGCCATCCTCTTCCTGATAAAATAAGTGATCCTTCTCACCTTGGGTCCCACTCATTAGGGTTTTCACCATCACACAAACAATCTCCCTCCAAAACTGCGTTGTACCTTCATTAGAGCCACTCCTCTAAAACTGCGTTGTTTGATTTGGTCAAGGTTGACCTCTTCAACCTACTTCAACCCTTTTCACACCTAAGGGTCTTCATTCTAGCTCACATATAGTTTTCTAGGATGAACCTCATTCATATTGAGCTATTTTTATTTTTGATCCACTCCTCCTACATTTATGTTGTTGACTTTGTCAAACTTGACTTTGTCCACATGAAAATGTCTCTTTCCACACATGAGAGTGCTAGATCCAGTTATTTTTATGATCCATTTTCACATCAAGAGGGATTCTATTGCTATTTCTGAAATGTATGGGTCTCCTTACCCATTTATTCACCTCTTAAGTGTAAACAACAAAATCAATATTCCAATTAGCTGCATGCTAAATTTGGAATATTACAAGGGTGTGGAAACTTGGTTCCAACACCATCCCATACTTCTTCGAGTGAGACTTTGGTCTGCAGAAGCAGATCACTGTCAAAAGGGCTAATAGTTGGTCGGTTTGTTGGTTTTGCAAATATTCTGAACCTGGGTCAGGATCCCTTAAGCCAACAGTAAGAAACCATGGTCAATCATATTTAGTTATGGCTATGGTCTTCGTCAACTATTAATAACCATACTCAACCATTGTCATAGGCATTATTAACCATGCTCATGGTCATGTTCAATCATGCTCAACCATAGTCAACCAAACTAAACTATAGTCAATAAAGGTGAAAGAAAGTTCATCATGGTCAAATGTGGTCTACCCCATTTGACAAGTATAAATTTCCATGGTCAACAAAAGGTTGTCATGGTAAAACATGGTCAACCATATTCAACCATGGTTAAATACAATCAACATAGTTACCTATAGTCAACATGTTCACCCATGGTCCACCATACCCATCCTTATCTTGATTGCAGTTTTCGAGAATATTCTCAAATCTAACAAACAAGAGCAAGGTCAAACATTGACTTCGCTCTTGTCTATCAAATTATAGAATATTCCCAAAATTTACAATCGAGTTAAGTTATGGTATCCACCATATTTTATCAAATTCAAATGAGTTCAACAAACTTCTTCCATGGCTAATAATTAATAGTTAACCATAGTCAAACATGGTCAACCAAATTCAACCTTTGACAAATGTGATTTTCCAAAATCTAGTAAAGTCAAACATAATCAACCATGGCTAACAAAATTAAACTATGGTCATACATAAGCATACATGGTCAACAATACTCAACCATGTTCATGTTCAACCATGCTCATCCATATTCTACCATGGTTAACCATAGATAATCATGGAAAACCATGGTCAACATCTACCATGCTCACACTCATAATCAATCATGGTCATAGTCAACCATAATCAACCATGGTCTTGCAATAGAGGAATTTTAAGGTAAAAAATGGGCCTAAAAAAAATGTAATAAAAAAATTAACTTTAAAAGAAGCAATATGATTCAAGATGATGATGTCATCGCTGGGGGAAAATATTTTGGAGGGAAAGGAAGAAAACTATTTTTTTTAATTGTATTTTGACTTATCTACTTACATGTTTACTCAAACTTCAGGTGTAGATACCTGTTGGATGTGAAATTAAATTCCACATCCAAAAATTACCCTCTCAACATACTTCTGAGTAGACCCCCATCAAAAAATTTGAAAATACATGAAAAAACATGTTGAAAATACATGAACATTCTTTTTTTATGTATTTTCATTTTTTTCCAGTTTGGGTCTACTCGGAAGTATGCTGAGTGGGTACTCATTGGATGGGTAATTTAATTATGCACCTAACTGATGCTTACGCATGACATTTGATCAAAATTATAAGAAGATATCCCAAAATGTAACAAGAAAAATAGTTTCATTTATTTTTTTGAAAAACTTCATAACTCTATTTTATTATGTTAACTATTACCTAAATTCCCCTAATGTTTATAGACATGGAAAAAATGGTATTGGTCAACCTTGGTCAACCATGGTTGTGGGCATGGTTGACCATGGTCATAATCTTGTTTAAACATGCTCAACCATAGTCAACAAAGGTCAACCAATTCATCATTCTCAAATGTGGTCTACCATGTTCGACCCCACACGGTCAACCATAGTCAACCATGGTTAACCACAATCAACATGATTATCTATAGTGAGTATGTTCACCCACAACCAACCATAGTTAAATGAGGTCAACATACTTCAATCATGGCCAATAATTAATAGTCAATTACAATCAAACATGACCAATCTAATTCAACCTTTGAAGATTGTTGTTATGCAAAATCTATCAAAGTCAAACATAGTGACACATACTTAACCATAGCTAACAAAAGTAAAAAATACAAGGAAAAGACCCTCTAGCGGATGTTTTTTAGGAACCCCTTATAAAAATAGCCCAGATATCCATTTGTAGCGGAGGTCTCTAGAGGAGGTTGGCGGGAGGAGGTTTTTGCGGAAGTTTTTTTTTCAGTGCGTTTCTCATCATAAACCGCACCGGTGCGTTTTACGCAAAACGAACCGGTGTGTACTAAACATTGGCACACCGAGACACTGTACTCTCTGTACAAATTCACTCGGTGCATCTAAGTACTCTAGCGCACCGTCTCTCTATGTATAAACATGCTCAGTGTTTCTCCGTAGTCCAGCACACCGTAACGACGTGCGGTGCGCCATCGATAATATTGCCCGATGCGTCTCCATAGTCCAGTGCACCGTAATGACGTGTGGTGCACCATCAATAATACCTCCGAGTCCGTCTCAAAAACCCACACACTGAAATAGGGTTGAATTAAAAATAATTACTGGCTGTAAATTTCCATTTTTACTTCTTCGGTGCTCTAGACCTCTCAAGCACTGGTGTGAGTTTGTCTTGTGTGAGGCTCCTTGCCATCAATTCTCCCATTGCACGCATTGGTGCCATCCATTTCCCATCGTGTGGAGTTTGAATTTTCCAAAATGGTAGGAAAATTTGGTTTCTTCAATTCTTCAGGAAATACGCCTCCTCGATATGAAAATGTATAGGTAATCTACTTGTTTCTCAATAACTAAACATTTTAGCGGATTATATTTTGAAAATAACTTAAAATTAACAGTTAAATAAATAAATAAATTAATAAATAAATAAATAAATATATATATATCTATATATATATATATATATATATATATATATATATATATATATATATATATATATATATATATATATATATTCTATGCGATGCGTTCGAGCCATTCGTCTCGCACCATTTGCGGTGCTTCCTGTAAATTTATAGGCCGCACCACGAACGGTGTTAACGGAAACCACATTAGGTTCTGGTGTGGTACCAAAAAAATGTGCACCATAACTAATTTAAAAAATAAGAAGGTGGTGCGGTCGTTTAAACAACCACACCATTGACTATGTGATAGTGTCGGGAGGGCGGTGCATTGACCAAGCTAACCACCCTGGGGCGGATAGTTAGGTCAGCACACTGCTCGCCTGAAAACATTACATAGTCAACGATGCAGTCATTTACAAGATGACATCATTGACAATGTACTGTTGTTAGGTGGTGCATTGACCACGGATAGTTAGGTCAGCGCACCACCCGCCCAAAAATAGTATATGGTCAATAGTGCGGTCATTTACAGGACCACATCGTTGACCATGTACTATTGTTGGGCGGTGCATTGACCAAACTATCTGCCCTAGGATAGATAGTTTCGCCAAAACACCGTAGAAAAATTATTTTGCTTTGGCGGTGAACGAACATTTTCCATGCACACTGAGCATTGTGCCCGTTAAAAAAGTACGCACCGGTACCAGTGCGTGACTATTTTTTGGGACGCATCGACTGTTGTTTTCTGTCAAAATATATATATATATATATATGTGTGTGTGTGTGTGTGTGTGTGTGTGTATTTAAATAAATTTCTCATTTAATAAAAAAAATGTATTTAATATGTGAATCATTCAGTGATGTCAATGGAGAGAACAAAGGTAACAACAAGAATATATGGAGGACCAGTATAACCTAATTCAACTGTGGGAAGAACGAGAGAGGGAGAAAATTTTGTACCCTCGCACTATTACGACATCCACCTAGTTGCTCCTAAGGGAGGTAGGTCGCCTCAAGTTCTATGAGGAAGCTACATCCTTGAAGGGCCATAGTGGGTTATTGGGACAACTGATCTTCAAGTGGGATGCCCACTGATAGGATTTTCGGGTCGATCCTGGCCAGTGGTTTTCACCCATTGAGGAGGACATATATTTTATTATTGCCCTATCTAGGAGAGGGCATGATTTTCCCCAGTTCCCAAATGTCCTCATTGCTATGCAGCATGGAGTCAATTGGTGTACTCCTAGAGATACATTTGTAATATTCCTAAATTAGCATGCAGCTAATTGGAATATTAATTTTTGATTTTACTTCTAAGTTAGAAGAATAAGAGGGTACAGAGACCCATAAATCTCCTTAGTAGGAATAAAACACTCCTAGTGTGAATGGAGGTCATCTAAAGAGCTGGATTGAAGACCCTTATGTGTGAAAAGGGGATGGAGCATGTAGACTGGGTCAACTTTGACCAAATCAAACAATGCTGGTATGGAAGGAGTGGCATTCATTGAGGGACAACGCAATTTTGGAGGGAGATCATATGCATGGAAGTAGTAGCTTTAATGAGTGGGGCCAAAGGTGAGGAAGCTCACCAAGCATATAAGGAAGGGGATGACAACCATAGAAGGCATGATTGGATTATTATTTTGTTTATGGTCTGTATGAATTGTTGCTCTCTCTAGTTGTTTAGCTAAGATTGTAGTGCTATTTAGAACAAGGGTGTTCCCGAGCGGGAATCCCACCTTCATCCTCGGGGGACTTCGAGTGCCCACTCAGGAGAAATATTTTGGGCTACATTTCCACATTCTGACATTAGGCCAAGCTCCATATTTCTTCTACAGCGTAGTTTCTACTAAGGGTTGTGATGTGTTGTAGGGTGCAGTAGTGGAAGTTTGATATGGGTCATTTCAGAGCTATTTTTCAGTGGAGGAAAGTTTCCTTCCGTTGGGAGGCCAGAAAAGAAGACCCTTGAGCTTTATTGCCACATTTGGCACCAGGCCAAGATGATATTATCCCCTACAATGCAATTTCATTCTTGATCTGTGTTATTTTAGAGAGGAGTTGCAGGGATGGTTGTAGTGTATGATTTGGGGAGTGATTTCTTCAGTGAAGGGGACAACCTTTCATTCGGAGGATATATTGGAGGAGAGATACTTATTTCTACATTAGATTCAGCCATATTTTCTCAGTTATTTTGTTGCAGCAAACCTTCAACCCTAGGGCTACAACTCACATTTGTGTATTTTCCAGAAACCCTCTTGGGTTGTCTTGGAAAGGTGATATAATGCTTAGATATTTATGTATATTATCTTGAGAGGCATATATCATTATCTTTATATCATTGTATTATCTTCTAATGTAGCTAGGATCATTATGATTGCATTGTATCAGCTCTTCGATATTTTTCATAGTAGCAGCATCTCACTTTTGAGAGTGTTTGTTCATGGGAGGCTTGTTTCATCATATCATATGATTTGTGCCTCACTATTTTGTATTGATTTTCTTTTCATGCTCATAATATAATGGCTCCATATTTGTCTCATATATTTGTATATTGATTTACAATGTTATTTCCATTATTGTGTTCAAATATTTTTTCTTCCCTATTTGGGATATTATAGTGGTATCAGAGCATAATCTTGGCTCAACCTGTGAGTTTCAGCCAATATGCTATCAAGATATTAAGAATAAGAAGAAGAAGAAGAAGAAGAAGAGATCTAAAATGATGGAAGGAATGATCTTTGCCTCATATCTTTTCAGATCTATGAAGAACCTCTCCAAGGAGGTCAAGAAGATGAGAATGGAGAGATGCAATGAGCTTCAAAACGGTTTCAAGATGAGGAAGGTCCATGCACTTCCTATCAACAACCAAAGAAACCGGTATTGCATAGAGCTCCAAGGCATTATACTATGCCCTTTTCTTTTGAAGAAGAAGATGAAAGGCATGGAGATGGAGGAAAATTAGATCATGAGATTCTAAGTGATTATCTTGCAGAGTACAAATCTCAATCAAGGGCTTTCAAGGAGAATCTAACTCTCCCACAGTTTATTCATATCAAAGAAGAGAGTAGACCTTGCAGCTATAGAAGGAGAAAGCACAATAAATTTCTATTGTCTACATTTGATGGGTCATCCACATGCACAACAAGGACTTGGAGAAAGGAGTTGGATGCATTCTTCCTGCTACATCCAGTAGTAGAAAGAGAATTTGCTAAGATTTTAGTGTTGCACCTCGAGGGTGAAGCAAACATTTGGTGGTTCAGCCATTTGAGACGTGCAAGAGTGACTGCATATTCAGATTTTGCTCAAAGGTTGATCAATAATTTTGATAAGAATAAACCAGAGAAGCCAAGGGAAGATTTCCATATTATTATTCCGGAGGAAGAGAAACTTCCACCACCACTTGCTGCATGAGTACTTGCATCAGGATAAGGAACACTTGCATCATTGCAAAGTGGTTTTGATCTCTTGACACTTGGAGTCCCATGCATTATTTAGGAGATGCAAAAGGAGGAGGAGACTTATACTAGAGTTGGTGTATCATTAGAGGAGCAACCATCATCACCAACAGTTAGGGAAGCCATCACACTGGGGGAAGGAACCCTTGTAGCAATACAAGAAGTTCCCAAGCTTTACTAAGGTATGAAAATATTTCCACTTCCTATTATTTCAGCACATCATATGGAGGATTGTGGGAACATGCCATCAGGGAAAATGCATGACCTAGGGTCAAAGCACATTGCTGATTTGGAGCAGCAGAATATCACTGCAAAGAGGACCCTTGACTTGTTTAAGGAGGAGATATATAGTCATCCTAATTACACATTGTTGAGTTTCACACAACACTTTGGGTTGGAGTGTAGATTTTTGGAGGATAGGATGAGCATTATCCTAATCAATCCAATGCAGAATTGTATGTTCAGCATTGTGCATGATAAGGAGACAACATATGCACCATCATGGAGATCAACAACACTGTCATTGAGCAACAGTGATGATTTGGGGGCCCAACTATTATTGTGACATTTTGATGACCAATATACTTCTATAGCAGTGGATAGGAAGATGGTTGATGGAGGACATCTTATGATGGATGACATCTCCCATTATTTTGATGGATCCTTCTTGATGAGCACTTCACTGCTCAATGAGAAGCTTTTGCCTACAACATATGTAGATCCTTATGGGATCAACTTGGTCATTGATGAGTGGCCTTCCTCCATGAGGTTGTAATTCAACATCCCATGAAGTACAAAGATAGTGATCTGATTTGGGAGGAGGGTATTATCCACTGGAGGGATACCAATTTTGAGCATGGTAGGAGACACCCACATTTCGATGAATGGATGTGGATGGTGAGCCACTTGCAGATCTATGACATAGGGCAGTAGGAGACATGGTTGCGCTGGCTACTCTTGAAATAGTTTGGCCATCATGTGACATATCCTATTTCAAAGGGTGTGTTAATGGTTGGGACATGGCAGGACACTTGCATCATGTGGTAGAAAGGAGTTTGGGTTTATTGGGGTGATATGATATCTTTCATATCAATTAGCATGATGTTACTCCATGGTCTATATGATGATGGTGTGAATAGGCAGTAAGAGTTAATGTTTCTTTGGATACTCTTGGGAGAGTATGGGTTGATTTTCTACCATACCTTGCATGATGTTGCAGGAGTGGATGGTGGCATAATAATGGTGCAAAGGGGCTACTCCTTAGTTTTGGAGAATGAGGAGGTACTTCCACATAGGAAGGAGCCTTCTATATATAATAGCATTGTGGTATGTGACTTTTGCATTTTGCATGTCAAAGGATG
Source organism: Pinus albicaulis (assembly GCA_034641835.2). Taxonomy (NCBI): domain Eukaryota; kingdom Viridiplantae; phylum Streptophyta; class Pinopsida; order Pinales; family Pinaceae; genus Pinus; species Pinus albicaulis. The sequence goes on along the minus strand of JAXQQM020065591.1, from coordinate 191,019 downwards.
GAGTTTTGAGATGACAGGAGCCTTATCTCAAAGTCCAACAACGTTGTCACTTGGGAGTATGTATCTATTGATGGAGTGTTCCAAGGGGAGTATGTATCAATTCACATTTCATACCACTATGAGGAGATTCTCATGGGAGGGCTCATCCATGGACTTCATTTTCAGCCTACTCACAGTGCATGGTAAGAGTTGTGTTTTTTCACTTATTGTTCATCTAACAAAGTATTTTCATTCTCTTGCCAGCTATATACCGTGCATTGCTCCGCAAGAGGGCAAGCTTTTATTTGGGTTTCATGGCCTTTCTAAGACCAACATCTATGATGGAGATAGCCATTTCTTGTATGAATTTGGGCAAGTGTTGTGATATTATTTGTATGCTCAGTTTATACACAATGCCATTTACTATTTTCTAGTAGATGAGATAACATGCACAACTTGCAAATTGTTGGGAAACAACTTGCCATATTATATTCTGAAACAATAGTTAGCAAAACCGCACTGTCACCACATGGGATACTATTGGTACCATCCAACACCTCACATAACACTCAGTATCATCTTGATACCATGTTGTGATGATGTAGTATTCATTATATGTGGATTAACTTGGGGAAGCAAGGTCCATAAAACCAGAGAATGGGTCTTTGAAGATCCAGTTGCCTTTTTGCCTCTTGAAGGTAAAATTATTGCAACCCAATATCAGCAATAGCTCTACACTTTTCACAAGTGGAGAGAGACACACCATGGGATAGAAAATTTGGTCTATCATGTTCATATATGCAACCCACCTACATTGCAGGAGCCAAAGGTGGAGGAGCTTTTCCATGAGTTACCATTTTGGAGGGTGACTCACTTTGTGTGTGATAGCTTGGGGTTTGGAGCTTCACATGGGAATGAAGGTTCCCCATAATTTTCTGATTCCATGCCTCAATAAGGCCTCTAAACCACATATAGTTGCCTCCATGGATATCCCACATTTTCATGATGAGAGCCATTTGTATTTATCACCAAAGGCTTAATTATACACTTGGGAGGAGCAACTTTGGGGCATATTAATAAGAGAGCATATTGTTTATTGGAGGAACTTATCATATGAGGAGGCTACGGGAGGAGGAGAGGAGGCTCTTCAATTCGATCATTGTTGTTGCTTGAGGAGAAGCAAAACTTGGGAGGGGGGGATTGTAATATTCCTAAATTAGCATGGAGCTAATTGGAATATTATTTTTTTATTTTGCTTCTTAGTTAGAATAATAAGAGGGTATGGAGAACCATAAATCTCCTTAGTAGGAATAAAAAAACTTTTAGTGTGAATGGAGGTCATCTAAAGACCTGGTTTGAAGACCCTTATGTGTGAAAACTGGATGGAGCATGTAGACTGGGTCAACTTTGACCAAATCAAAGAACCCTGGTATGGAGGAGTGGCATTCATTGAGGGACAACGTAGTTTTGGAGGGAGATCATTATGCATGGAAGTAGTGGCTTTAATGAGTGGGGCCCAAGATGAGGAAGCTCACCAAGAATATAAGGAAGGGGATGAAAACCATAGAAGGCATGATTGGATTATTATTTTGTTTATGGTATGTATGACTTGTTGTTCTCTCTAGCTGTTTAGCTAAGATTGTAGTTTTGTTTAGCACAAGGGTGTTCCCGAGAGGGAATCCCACCTTCATCCTTGGGGGACTTTGAGTTCCCACTCAGGAGAAGTATTTTGGGCTACATTTCCATATTTCGGCATTAGGCCAAGCTCCATATTTCTTCTATAGTGTAGTTTCTACTGAGGGTTGTGTTGTGTTGCAGGGTGCAGCAGTGGAGGTTTGATTTGAGTCATTTCAGAGCTAGTTTTCAGTGGAGGAAGGTTTCCTTCAATTGGGAGGCCAGCAAAGAAGACCCTTGAGCTTTATTGCTACATTTGGCACCAGGCCAAGGTGATATTATACCCTACAATGCAGTTTCAGTCTTGATCTGCGTTATTTTAGGAAGGAGTTGCAGGGGGGTTGCAGTGTATGATTTGGGGAGTGATTTCTTCAGTGAAGGGTATAACATTTCATCCGGAGGATCTATTGGAGGAGAGCTACTTATTTCTACATTAGCTTCAGACATATCTTCTCACTTATTTTTTTGCAGCAAACCTTCAGCCCTAGGGCTGCAGTTCAAATTTGTGTATTTTCCGGAAACCCTCTTGGGTTGTCTTGGAAAGGTGACATAGTTCCTAGATCTTTATGTATAGTATCTTGAGAGGAAAATATCATTATATTTATATCATTTTTTTATCTTATGCTATAGCTAGGATCATTATGACTGCGCTGTAGTAGCTCTCCGACATTTTTCATAGTAGCAACATCTCACTTTTGAGAGTGTTTGTTCATGGGAGGCTTGTTTCATCATATCATATGATTTGTGCCTCACTAATTTGTATTTATTTTCTGTTCATACTCATAATATAATGGCTCCATATTGGTCTCATATATTTGTACATTTATTTACACTGTTATTTCCATTATTGTGCTAAAATATTTTTGCTTCCCTATTTGGGATATTACAACATTAGGGACGATATAATTTCTCCTGCAAGTTTTCAGGTGTCTGGTGGTGAGTTACGTATTGCTTCATTTGGAGCAGAAAAGGTGAGGTGCCTCTCACTACTGCCGGTGACCATTGCACACTATACGAGTGAAGGGCAACGCATTAGTTGCCCGATTTTATTTTATGTTGATTCTTTATTCCAAGTGCCACGAATTGTGAGATGGGTTGCGATTATTTTGCGGAAGTTTTGTACATCATTAGATAGATGTCGTTCTCAGGCACATGGGAGGTTGACCTTTTATTTTTCTTCAGATTTATTTTGTTTATTTTTTGAGAGGTTTCCAGAAACCAGGCCTACTTGTTGGACATTGGTTTCAATGCTCCTCGTGTGTTTCGCGACATGGACTAACCGCCTCTCGTGGATCCTAACTCTGGCGATTGTAGCGGAGACTAACACCTGTGGGTTTTGGTATAATGACAATTGTGATTCCAACAAGTGGTATCATAGTGACAGGTTGCGAGTTAGAAACTCACCTGACTCGCGTTGGGGGGGGGGGGCATTGTTGGACATTGGTTTCAACGCTCCCCATGTGTTTCACGACATGGACTTACCGCCTCTCATGGATCCTAACTCTGGCAATTGTAGCGGAGACTAACACCTGCGGGTTTTGGTCTAATGGCAATTGTGATTCCAACACTTCTTTTGTTCGGAAGCCTCATAGATCAATGTTGCATGTACAAATGTAGATGTGGGGCCAAATGATGCCCAAGAGGGTCCATACTGACTTTCCCACTAGGATATCTCCTGATGCACTAGAGTTGCTAGCCAGTGCTGATGATCACTCATTCATTCTGGTGCTATGTCCGTATATCATTTTGGATTGGCAAGGGTGTACTAACGTCCTCTTCACACAGGATGAGCCACCAGATGTGAGAGGTAATATTAGAGTTTTCTTTAAATTAATATAGTTTCATTTTATTATATAAACTAATTAATTAGAATTATCAAATTTATTCTAACACGTTATTTAACTTGTTTTATTAAATTGTTTAATGAAATTGTCTAATTATTGTTGTGTACTATATATTTTGTAGATATTGGGACATTCGTTGGGGACATGATTCCACCCCCACCGAATGATCCAGGTCTAGATGTTGTTAAGGAGATGGTAGAGGCATAGGATCAAGGTGACATACCTAATCCTGATTGGGTGCAGATACCGCCACCGGTGCAGTGTAGGCCGGACACCCGATTTAGGATGGATTTGGGCGACCAACTATGTCGACTCCTAGTTTATGGGGGAGTCCGTCCAGCTACGATCAGAGAGATCCAGGCTGATCGTAGGTTCACATAGCTATGGATAGGCATGCCCCGTGATATTATTACCCTCATGCGTCGTATCGTTAGAGCTTCCAGAGCACTGGCGCGGGCTAAGAGGGGTAGGCGTCATGGAGATACACGATAGAGCAGCTCATCTAATGATCATGATCATGAGGGGAGTGATCATCATTATAGTACTCCACCTCCTCCTCCTTCACATCGCGCCGAAGATCATGAGCAACCAACATCCAGTCCTGATCAGTAGGAATCTTCTGAGCAGTTTGCACCATCTCAGCAGACACCTAGTCCTGAGTAGGAAGGTCCATCTGAGCAGGCTGCACCATCCACTAAGCAAGTTGCACCATCAATGAGTCATTAGCAAGTAGTTTCTGAGCAAACTGCACCATCGACTAATTAACAGGCACCTTCGAAGAAATCACGTCATATATCTGAGCATGAGGCTGCACCATTGACTGAGTATGCCTTGAATAGTACTAGTATTTATGTAGTACCATGAGACATTTGAAATTTATATGCAGTTATATTACAATTGTGTATTTTTTACATTATATATATATATATATATATATATATATATATATATATATATATATATATATATATATATATATATATATATATATATATATATATATATATAGTCCATGTATTTTTATGTTCATGTTGATGTACTTAATTTACATGTTGGTGTTCATCATGATGTGTATATTGTTAGGTCATGTTAGATATGTTCATTTAATGTGCTTGCAGATAGAAGAGTATGTGATAGAAGTTATTTGACATCAGATGTATATTTGATGTTTGTGTTGTGATGATTTTATACGATGCTTGTGTTTTGTTAGATGATCATGATCATGATGGCAAATTTGAAAGTGTATTTTAGAATATGATGTTTGTACAATAGTTATCATGATTGGGATGTTTATTTTTAATATTAAATCATGATATTTATTATGTCGTGAATGTAATTGAAATTTTAATTTTAATTGTATGTAAAATTGTAAAATTATAATTTTAATCGTATGTAAAATATTTGTAAAATTGTAATTGTAATTGTAATTTCATTGTGAAATGATTGTAATATAATTGTATGTAAAATTGTAAAATTGTGATTATAATTTTAATTGTATGTAAAATTGTAAAATTATAATTGTAATTGTAATCGTAATTGTAATTGTATGTAAAATATTTGTAAAATTGTAATTGTAATTGTAATTGTAATTGTATGTAAAATTGTAAAATTGTAATTGTAATTTTAATTGTATGTAAAATTGTAAAATTATAATTGTAATTGTAATCGTAATTGTAATTTTAATTGTAATTGTATGTAAAATATTTGTAAAATTGTAATCGTAATTGTAATTGTATTGTGAAATTGTAAAATTGTAATTATATGTATTGTCATCATTCAATTAAATTAAAATTTGTAAATTTGTAAATTAATTGTCAATTTTGAACCATAACTATCGTAAGTAAAATGTACACCATAAATATTGTTAAAATACCATAATTGTAAAATTGTAAAATTGTAAATTTGTATGAATATAAATAATTGTAAAATAATAAATCTATAATAATATGAATTTAACATAATAAAGATTAGAAAATAATGCAAATAAATTCATGTTTAGAATTATCATTATTTTATTATGATCTTACATATAAAAAATAACAGTATAAATTTTGAAGATATCATTCACACACATTTAAAGAAATCAAGTTGTTGTATTATTTTAGGAATTGACATAAAAAAATAACTTGATATAATGCACCATTGTTTTCGAGATCAACATAATTGCAAATTATCAAGTGAAATTATTTTAACATTAACACAATTCAAACCAATTAATTCAAAATACATATTATAATGTTTCGAAAAAATAGAGTCTTAGTTATAAGGTTAAGTCATGATCTTCTCTAGAAAAACCCATATTAAAAAGTATAAATGATGAAATAACACATGTACCATATCACTCTCATTTCTCATGATCACCCGCATTATCTTCCAGCTCGCTTGGCATGATAACACTATTGTTCTCAAAAATATTTTTTGATCTAGGGTCATGTCTCAATACGAACCACCAATCCCTATCCAACACATCTGGGTAAGGTTGCAGTGTTTGGGGAAAATACAGGACTCCTTAGCTTCATCCCACATCTTTCTAGAGTTGATACATATCAGCCTACTATCACAATCTTCCTTTACATTATTCTGATCAAAGGTGTCCCACCACTTGCACCTAAAAATAACACATTGGAAAGCAGAGAAATCCACTACAATTATCTCTTGTATCTTTCCGATGTAACCTCACATCCCTCGTACTAGGTTTTGATCATGGTGGCTAGCTCAACTAGATTGATCGAACTTGACTTCCTATCCATAGTCTTGCGTCATGTGTCCATCATCGACATTTTCTGTGCAAAAATGGTGTCCATATACCCACATAGATGGGAACAAATTCACCTATAAAAAAGTTAAAAATCATAGTGTCATGTGTCTTATAATAACCTGTTGAGGCCTTGGAATTCCGTTGTCGAAACATGGGGGAAAACCACCCGATCTGGATCTTAAAGCAACTCCTTTTCCGTTTGGTGTAGTGGCTCCGACTGGGGGTAATGGGACCAGTTTCCCAATAAGGATGATTTTAAGGGTGTGTGATTATATGGCATGCTAATGGAAATGATTTATAATCTATCTTATACATCTATCTAAACTATTTATTCTACTATATACCTGATAGGTTTCTTTCTTTATGTGATCTGTTAAGATATCCTTCAACTGTTAGTAATATAGATCATTTAATTGTTGAAAGAGATGAAAATTATGTAAAATGATTCTTCTATCAAAATATTTTGACTAGAAGAATCGTGAAAAATATATCGCATTCATATGTATGATTATACATTCAATAAGAAACTACAGACAAATATTAGAACATAAGTGCATGTAACATTAATCTATAATAACGTTTCAAATATATAATGCAATAAAATATGACTTAATACAAGTGAGTAAAAGTACCATATGTACAAGGTTCTACTCATGTAAGCTGACAATAATTGATCTAATCCTTATCGCTTTCAGGAAATTTAAAGAGTATGATAGTGCAACATCAATTAAACAACTCTAATTGTCAAACGATAACATATATGTTCCATTAATTCATCAAATCATTCACAACCTTACAATAGTGCATTCTTTGCAAATATTTTTGAAAATTTTCTGGACCCTTCTCTAAATGCATGAGAGGGGATTAAGTACTAAAATAACTATGTTCTAAAATATATTATTACAAAAATATTGAGGAGGTTTCAAACAACCATCCTCGTAAGACTACCTTAAACTACAATCTATGAAAATAAAATAACAATTTTGATTTATGAATTCCACCCTTTCTTCTGGATTTGGTCACGAATTTGACAAATATCTATCATAGGCTTGAGATGAGCTGGCTGCAAAATCCTCTATCTGACCTGTCCCTTGAATACTTCGTTTGAAAGTACTGGTTGCGATCTTTTTGTTGAATCTGTTAAGGATTGCAGAATCTAATACTGATGATAAGGTTTGATCAGAAAATTCCAATAATTTTCTTGATCAAAGTTATTTACCTTTTTAATTTCTTCAACCTCTCTGTTTTCTTTCTGCTTCCACTGTGTTTCCAGCTGTTTTACTTCTGAGAATACTTCAGACGTGTACTCTTTGAGAAATTATTCTTTTACCAACTGTTCACATACAAATTCAATAATTTCATTTGATAATTTAAATGTTTTCGCTGCTTCTTTCTCTGCTTGCTTGATTTGTGCTTCCCAATATTTGAATAGGATCTCCTTATGAAACTTATATAAGTGAGGTAGATAGGCTTCCTTTCCTGGGTCTAATGCTTGCCATTGAATGTGTTCATTGATTTTCTTTTCGAGTCTTTCACATTCATGTTTCTAGATGGTTGTTTGCTGGATCAATATTTCATTTGAATCAAAATAACAGTCAATAATAGAAGCTTGATGACAAAATACTTCCTGTTCTTTCCTTAACTTAGCATTTACATGTAATGCTTCTTTTATAAATTTCTCTAGTTGGGGTTGGCTCTATATCCTGGTCATTACTTCTTCCAGCTGTACTTGTTTCTCATTGATTTATGATTGATGCTGCAATTTAAGACTCTCGAAATCCTTTTGAAATTGGGCCATCTCTGCTTTGATTTGCTCACCGGAGTTGGATTTTTCTTAATTTAACAGACTCTCTAGTTCTTGTACTTTGGCTTCCTTTTGCCTCAGCAACACTCTAACCTCAGTAGCTTTATCAAAATTGGTAGTAGCATATGCCCCTACATAATGTGATAATTTAGTTATATGTTCTATAGGATCATCTAAAGAATCCTTCCATAGTACGTCAACTGATTCATCTGTGAGGTTTGAGACTGTTTCATTAGTTCTTCTCCTTTTGTTCCTCTTAACTGTGACCTTATAGCTAGGACTGTAGAAAATGTCCAGTGAAGGAATTTCTTCAATTTGTAAAACTATCTATTCTATAGGGTAGGCCGGTATGATCTATTGATCATGAGTCTCTGGAACTTGTTGTAGTGGATTAATAGTTTCTGCTATCTTCTAGGAATGTTCAGGTGTTTGAAAACTAGTTACATGATTAGTATTGGGATTAGCTTAAGGAGTTTATATTGCTTCAGAAATCTCCTCCCATTCACTACTAAAATTCTTTGTTTGCGACTTTTCATATTGATCTAGTGTGTCATGACTGCATTGAACTTCTTAAGTAGTTGACTCTGTTCCATTACTTTCTTTTCGCTCCCGCATCTCTATCTCTTGGATTACCTAATCAATTATATTTTCTAGGCTATCCTTTCTGGATTTAGATTCATTTTCAGAATGATTCGAATTTTGAGATTGATGTTCTAATTGACCTGATCCATCCTCAAACATGTCTTTTGCTTCGTTATCCAAGATGATACTTGGAGTAGGTCTGTTAACATCTTCAATAGTTAAAAAGTTGAGAGTAACTCTCTCCAGTCTCTTATTTCTATATATTTGGAATGCTTCCAAATCATCCTGGCTCAGTTGGCTGGATGCAAACTTGATTATATCTTAAAAATTTTCCATGCCTTTGAAGAGATCATGAAATGCATCTATTTCCTTTACAAAAGGCTTCATTTTGAGCTGTGTAGTGTAATTTTTAATTATATCATTAGGATCATATAGCCTCTTTGGAATCATTGCCAATTTTAATAGATTAATCTTGGAAACCTCCTTGTAGGTATGGACAATATCAAAAAGTGAAAAAGTGTCGCATTGTACAGGGAAATTAGGCCAAACGGCCTTCTTAGCATCTTTCAGTTGTTTAGTGATACCATTAACAAGCTGGTAGGCTATCTCTCGTGCAAGAAACTTATCAGGAACATAATATGGTAGGACATGGGGAGAAGCATAACTCCCAAATAGTTTGACATATGCAAAGTTCTCCTCTACAAACCACCTAGCCACAAAAAGAATATTTGCGCTAACTTCTTCAAAAACCCTAGGGGCCTTCTTATTGAATATCATTTGGTGCAGAGACAATATGACTCCATATCAAATTTTATAAAAATGTAGGTGGAAGTCTAAATCCCAAAGGTCTCTATGGTAATTGTGGATTGGGGTAGGGTCTTGGGTAGTCCATTTCCATCCCATGGTAGGAAAACTAGAAGAAAAGAAGATTGCGTCCATGACATAGGCAGACATATAAAAGAGAGGTATTTCTCTAGACGAAACACTCCTTTTATTCCTATATTATGTGATGTGTTTGGCTAAACTGTCAGATAGGATATTTTCCAAATTAAGAATTGAAGAATTGGTGATTGCATCAATAAATGGAACCCAATATACTAAAAACCTAGTGGTATCAGGTTTGGCAAACAATCTACACAACATACCAGCAACATAATAATAAGGGGAAGGAATTTTGGAAATTGGGTACGTACCGAGTTTATCTCGCTTCAGCTTGCCTTGGTCTTCCTTTCATTCCTTGATAACTTTCATAAGATCTGGATGCTCTTCTCTAAAGCTTTGCAGAAAAGCCTTGTCATATTTCTGATGCAGGGAGAGTGGATGGTACATTCCTTGTAAATCTTCTGCCCTAAGAGACCCTATGTTTTATCCCTTTGAATCCTTGAATTCTCTGCCATCTATTCTTGAGTGGTCAATTACCCACTTAACCATGTTTATGTAAGGGAGAATTTTCGGTCTTGTGGCTACCTTGTGGACGAATGAACATGCAACATCGAAGTAAGTCACTTCTGAAGTAGATGTGGTGTATGTTGTAGAGAATTTGGTTATTACTTTTGGATTTTCATCTTCAAATAGTTTAGAAATTTCTTCCCACAATGAACTACCGCAATCCTTGTTGCAAGTGGTATTTGAAAATAAGGGAGACATGTTTTACTCTTCAGTAGGCAGGGCTTGAGAAATCTATTTTCCCTTCTTGATCATTTAAATCTTCCTTAATCCGTTAAATGGTTTCCTGATTTAAAGTAAACAGGGAGAGCATTAAAATTATAGAGAACAGGGAGTCAAATTTGTTGTTTATATAAAACATGCATGAATAGATATGAATATTTTCAAATATAACAACAATCATCGGTAATTATTTCAAAATTGAAATTCTTACACCTTCACACGAAATATGTATCAATCAACTTTAAGTCGTTAGATCTTGAATTTCGTTTTGATATGACATAAGTCATTTCACATGCTTGTTTAATTAAATGTCGTTAGTTCGCACATCGCTATATATGAATTTTATCGTTTGTGATGTTTACCCATAAATGCTACGAAATGCGATGTGAGAAAAATGCACATCGCAACTTGTATGCGATAATGAATTTGTTTTTGGTTAAGTCATGTGAAATGCGAATTGAACATTAAAAATTCAAGTGGCCACGGTTAATAGGACATTAGAGATTTATTTTTGTTACTTTGTTGGCTCGTCGGGTCCGCGCAATCGCACTTATATCGAATTTCTTTATGAGTTGGTTATTTTAAATAAGGTACGATGCGATAAATATAATATAACGACAATCGAAGTGTTTGCAAGTTTTTAAAACATAACTTCGAAAAAGGTTAGTGCATTTTGCATCCCACGTAACTTAGAATATTGTAAGTATTTTTAAGTTGTAAGCTATGCGTTTTGCGATGCGCTGAAGGAAAAAAGTGGAAAACTCAAAACAAAAATTTTATTTCCTAATTTTTTTTGTTTTTAAGATAAAAATAAATTTCCTATTTATTTCTAAAGAGTCCCCATTTATTAAAATAAATGGAGGGTGTTGTATAGCACAACAATTGGCGATTCACTTGGGAGAACTAGATATCTCTGACTAACTTTTTGAAATTTCTAAATTTTTTGAAAATAAAAATAGTTGCAGGAATGAATTTCAAACGAATAATATCTTACTAAGAAATGAAATTTTTCATAAGAATCCGTCTTTAAAAGATATAAGTATGAAAAACTATATCAGTCTTTACTTAGTTCAAAAAGATAAAGTAGGTGGCTCTTACAAATCAACTTTATAAAAATTTACTCTTTTATCACAGGTAGAGCCTCTGTTCCAATAGGGAATTTAAGCTTTTGGCAGGGTTACATTTTCCTCAGCAATGATTCACTGCCCCATCTAGTGTTTCTTACAATTTCAAAAATAAACTCTAATTTCTTGAAACTTTTTTTTTGTATCATATTTTTATAATTTCTTGAAACTTTTATTTTTTGTATCATGTTTTTATTTACTTAAAATCCATTGTCTTGGCTTGGTAACCAAATGATGACAATGCCATTCACTAGTTGTAATAAACTGATCAAGCTGGCTCTTGATGGGACCCCTTTTCCTCTTGATGTAATCTCAAGTCATTACCCTATTTTGGTAGGAAGTATTGGTAATGTCAGTTTAACTATTTCCCTATAAACATGGTAAACAAGCTCTTGATGAGACTTATTATCTTTTAAGTTTTTCTAGTTATAATATTTTTTGAATTTCTTTCAAAAATTTATAAGTTTTCCCGGATGGGGTGAATCATTGGTCCTTTTGAGGATTCTCGATGATGATGTCGTGTTTTAGATTGCTTCTCTGTAAAAGAGTCCCTACTATGTTAAATATTATTTTCTTGACTGATAACATAATAATTATGCTATATAAGGATGAGAGTTCATCAGAGAATAAATAATTTCAGTGAAATTACATCCTTCAGCAAAAAAAAAAATCTATTTGTCTTTAAAATCTTTTGATTGTTTCCTTAACACTTCTTATTTCTATAAGTGATAAATAAAAAAGGATCATCTGAGATTTTATTTTGAAAAGCCAAATATTTATACTAAGAAACTTTTATTTCTTTTAGGGAAAAGAAAAAGACACTAGTATACAAGGAATAGAAGGGGTTACCTCCTATGAAAAGTATTTTTTCAAAATCTACCCATTAACAGGAAAATAATCTCTTTTGTGTGATAGATCTTGCAATAAGAATGTTGATGGGGTTATTTCTTCGATTACTTGAAATGGACCTAGCCAGAGTTTTTGAAACTTCGTGTGTTTACCTTTTTCCTCATGCGCATTGTCCCATTTCAATACTAGATCACCAATTTGAAATTTTTTTGGAGTAACAGAAGTTGTATCAAATGAGGCTTTTACTATCTATTGATGATGTGCATGAATTTGTTTACCTTTTTCTCTTTCTTCCTCTAACTTAATAATTTGACATTGTCTAAGTTGTAAAGAAGAAGTAGGAGATTCATCAATAAATTGTACTAAGGAAAGAGAGGGAATAACTATGTTGGTAGGAAGTACAACTTCTTTTCCATAGATAATATTAAATGGAGAAGTTCCAATAGAAACTTTTTGAGTTATTCGATCTTCCCAAAGAGCAAAGATTAATGACTTATGCCAATTTCGTTGGTTTTGATCAACAGTTCTTTTGATTATTCTAATCAAGTTCTTGTTTGTAGATTATGCCAAACTATTTCCATGTGGATAATAATTTGTAGAATACTTAAGTTTAAAACCTCTTTTAATTGCAAATTCCATCATAGCAGTTCCTGAAAAGTAAGATGCATTATCAAACTTTAAAGCAGTAGCTAAGCCAAACCTGGTTATGATATTTTGTTCGATGAAATCAATGATATTATCAAAGTTGATTACTTTTAATGGAATTTCTTCCACCCATTTAGTAAAGTAATCTGTAGCTGTGATAATATATTTTTTTTGTTTGGAAGAGTTAGGAACAATCTCACCAATTATATCTAATCCCCATTGTTCAAATGGTTGTTCGATATTGACTGGCTGTAATGGGAATGTTGACTTCCTTTGTCTTCTAGATGCACTTTGACACACTTTTCATTTTGTTTCATATTCATCAGCATCTTTGAAAAGTGTAGGCCAATAGTAACCCGCATGCAGGGCTTTGTGTGATGTCGTATTTCCGCCAAAATGTCCTCCAGATGGTCCATCATGGAGTTTCTGCAAGACTTTCTCTGCTTCAGATTTTTCTAAGAATCTTAAAATTACAAAATCAAAATTTCTCCTAAATAACACATCGTTGATTAATTCATATTGCTTGACCTTTAATCTTAAAGCTCGTTTTGTTTTTTAACTAGGTTGATTAGGAGCATATCCATTCTTCAAATATAATATAAGATAAACATATTGTGATTGTACATCATTGAGGCTTACCTTTGATATTTGCACATTGTTACCTGAATCTTCCTCTGCTGATAGATGTGATGCTCCTGTAAGCATTTTGCAAAAACCTTGACCTCTAACAACTTTAGAGGGTATAATTTCTACATCATATTCTTGTAAAGCGATAACCCAGTTAGCCCTCTTCTCTCCTAATTCTCTTTGCATCAAGAGTTGTCTCATTGCAGAGAATGGAACTATGATTTTAGTGTGATTTTTTAGGAGAAAAGGTCTGAAATTCTTTATAGCCTTAAAGACAGCAAATGCTTGCTTTTCGACATATATATAATTTATTTCTATACCTTGCAAATTTGAACTAAAAAATGATATTGGTGCTTCAATTTGTTGGTCATTCAGCTGTGTTAAAACAACATCATATGATGTATCTGACGAAAAAGTGTATAATGTAAAAGGATTAAGAAAATTGGGGGTAGTCAGGAATGGAGCATTGACAATTGATTGTTTAATCAAATGAAATGCTTCTCTTTCATTATGTCCCCATTTAAAGACAAAAATTTTCTTAATCATGTTCTGTAAAGGTAAAACAATTTGCGAAAAGTCAAGGACAAACCTTTTAACAAAATTAATTTTCCCAACAAATGACTGCATAGTTTTCTTGTTGTGAGGGAAAGGAATTCGTTTTATCTCTTCAATTATTTCAGGATCAATATAGATACCACTTTTTGACACAATGACTCCTAAAAGTTTTCCTTCATCTAATGAAAAAAATGATTTCTTTGGATTCAATGAGATGTTATACCTTTTGCATCGCTCAAAGACTTGTTTTAGGTCATTCACATGATTGGTTAATTTTTTATAAAAGATTGTAATGTCATCTAAATAAATAACCACTCTTTTATTTATGAGCCCCCTAAAAGCTATGTCCATAGCTCTCTAAAAAGTGGCGCCTGCATTAATTAATCCAAAAGGCATCTTTTGATAGGCATAAGCTCCACATTTGGTTCTGAAGGTAGTTTTCAATATGTCATCAGGATGTATGAGAATTTTATTATATCCCGAGAATCCATCTAGAAAGGGCATGAGTTCAGAACCAGCCTGTCTGCAGTACTTGTTCCATGGTTGGTAATGGAAAGTTGTCCTTCTAACAAGATTTGTTTAAATTCCTAAACTTAACGCAAGTTCTAATATCGCCATTATTCTTCCTGACAGGTACCAAATTTGATGCCCATTTAGAATGCCGAACTGGAAAGATGATTTTTTCCTTGAGGAGTTTGTTCAGTTCCGTTTTAATTTTATTTTCCAAATTTGGATGAATCTTCCTTAATTTTTGTTGTATAGGTTTTTCTTTTGATATCATAGGAATTGTGTGTTGAATCACAAAAGTGCCATATGTTTTGGATCAGTATAGTCCCAAGAAAACACACTTTTGTATATTCTAAACAATCTGATAAATGATAATCTTTCTTCGAAAGATAGACCAAGACCTAGATTTACATTTTGAGGTTTTTCATCAGTTCCTAGATTTACTAACTTAAATCTTAAGGTAGAGCTTTGTGTTTTTTACTTAGTCACCCTTTTAAACCTATCTTTTAGATCATATAGGTCTTCTAACTTGACAATAGATTTAGGAGTAGGATTTTTGTCTTGTTCTTTTTTAATCTGAATGTCATGTTAATTTTCATCCAAAATTTGACTATCATAAGATCCTTCAGATGTTAAAAAATCTATGATATCTGAATCACTATTGAATACTCTCCAATTGGTAATATTATCAGGAATAGATGGTCTAAAAATAAATTCAATAGAAAATCTATCGGGACTAAATTCTTGGGATGAGATTAACTTTTATGCTACATTAGCCAGTAGATCTGCATTAACATTCTGAATTCTAGGTACAGAAGAAATGTTGAAGGCTAAGAAATGAGTGGTTAATTCTTGGACTAATGATTGGTAATGCTTTAAATGTCTAGAATTACAATGAATAGTATCTCTTACCTATCTAACAATGATGTCTGAATCTCCTAGAACTTTCAGATATTTGATATTAAGATCAATGGCCTTTAACAAGCCTTGAACTAATGCTTCGTACTTAGCTACATTTTTTGTACAAACAAATTCTAATATGTAGGCTAACATGATCTTTTATCCTTCCAGGTTTATTAAAATACAACCCACACCTACACCATCTTCGGATTTAGAACCGTCGAAATAAAGAGTCCAAAACAAAGAATTAACTACTTTTCTATCTGCAAAATTTATACATTTGGAATTATCTTGCTGGGAAAAATTCTCAATTTGAGAAACAACTACATTATCAAAGAAAGGTGATGGTTGAGCATTAAAATTTCCCAAAAATGACCCTGCTGAGTAGGTTCCAATAATGTTGTTATTGAATGTTACTGGCTCATTTACTCCTTCAAGATCAGTGACTGTATGCTTCATGAACTTTTCACGGTCTATTCGAATTTGATTTGGCTTTCCATTATATGGTAACCACATATGCGACCAGTTTGTTGCAAAATAACCATGAAGTTTTTAAACCAGACTCAGCTTAAAACTGAGCTGTAAAATTCAGGAATATCAGTCACTAATATATCAATTATTTGAGTAAATTTGGGGTTTGATGACAATCTAATGGAAATAGAATTTATTTCTCCTACCACCTCTACTTTGGTTCTATCAAGTTGTACTATATGAACAGGTGAACTTTGCGAAGTTATGTTCAACTTAGCACAAACTGATTTTGGCATTATGTTTGAGGAATCCCCCGAGTCTTTTAAACAATTATAGATGTTATTGTTGTAGATCTCATAGGTTAAGAGAAATGGAGGAGTATGAGAGATGGATCGATCACCTATCATAATCAAGTCTGTAGCATCAATTTTCATTGAAGGAGAAGGTGGCTTACCCATTTCATTAGCAGCTTGTACTATTACTGGGGCAGGTAAGTTTGAAGCAGGAACCACATTTAAGTCTCTAAGTAAGATTTTTTGTTGCTGCTTTAAGTTAGTAAGCTCATAGATTGAAATGTTGGCCCTGGCCCCTCCATTTTCTCTTCCTCCGTATCTTGATCAGATTCAACATTAGATATGATATTAGGAGGTTGATTATTAGAGGATTGACCTTTCTTAAAGTTCCTGAAAGTATTTTTTGAGTTAGCATTTTCAACGACTTGTCTCTTAATATTTGCCATCTCATTTGCCATGGTTTTCAAAAAATTTTGAAGACCTTCTACGTTGAAAGGATATTTTGGTGCCTTATTTTTAGAATCATCTTTGAAAGACACTTTCTTTGATTTTCGATCTTCTTGAGAATTCTTTTTCTCAAGAGCGGTTATGCGTTTCTCTACAGATAGACATTCTTTCATATTTTCTGCAGGTGTTTCTAGTCTTTCTCTATCAACAAAAATAGCTATATTAGATGGAAGAGATGAAATATACCACTCAATTTGAACTTCTGCACCAAGAACTGCTGTAGGAGTAATTTTATTGAGGAATTTATGAAATATTGAATTGAAATATTTTATCTTTTCACTTGTTTTAGCTTTTAGATTTGACAAATCATTGATGAGCGTAGCAGTGGTCCTGTCATCCCCAAACTTAGCTAGAAATTGTTCTTGAAACATATTTCAGCTAGTTATCGAGCGACCAGGAAGTGAAAAATAGCAGGATCCTGCAGAACCTTCTAGAGTATATGGAAATAATCCTACAACACAATCCTCGTCAAATAATCCATTTAGATTGACAACTAACATAAAATTGTGAATGTGTTCTTCTGTCGGAAGACCATCATCAGGATTAAATTTAGGTAGCCATCTTTCAGGACTTTTTGGAAGAGCTAAAGAGGAGCAGGCATGTTTACAACCCTTGGATTGCTCCATTGGTTTAAATTTGGTGGAGGTGGTTGACCTGCCATTATATTTTGGATAGGTTATTTGGGTGGATTTTGAGTTGAAGAAGAGGCAGGCTAAGTGCTAGGACTAGTTGAAGGGATAGTAGTTTGAGTAATAGAACTAGTCAAAGTAACACTGATTGTTGGAATGGAAGTTGGGGAAATGGGAGAAGGTAATGGAGGTGAATGGGATAAGATATCATTGGTGATTGACTCTGATTGGGTCCTCTTTAGTATCTTTCGAGTACTAACGATGGGAAATTAAAAAGGGAGGATTACTGTCTTTTGAATTTCTGATCTAGTTAATATTCGTCGAGGTTGTAAAGAAGACGAAATACTAATATCCAATATTTGAGAATATTCAAGATCTTCAGCAAAAAAGATATTCTCTAAATTTTATATCAAAGACTACACTTTTGGGGAAGCTTGATGCTAATCAGGAGATAGTATGGGTTAAGTATCACTAGGAGACTTAGGATAAGGATGATCAACTTCAGATTTTAAAGATGAGGATCTAGATAATTTTCTGGAAGTTGATGGGGATCTAGAGGGAGAGAGACTCTTCGATTAACCTTTATATTAATCAGATCTTATTGTCATTCATAGGGGTTCAGGCCCTCCTTCTAGCACCAAAATGTTGAGGCCTCAGAATTTCGCTGCTGAACATGGGGAAAACCACCCAATCCGGACCTTAAAGCAGCTCCTTTTCCATTTGTTGTAGTGGCTCTGACTGGGGGTAATGGGACCAGTTTCCCAATAAGGATTATTTTTAGGGTGTGTGATTATATGGCATGCAAATGGAAATGATATTAATTTATATTATGCAAATATATAAATTATTTATTCTACTATATGCTAGGGAATTTTACTTCTTTATGTGATCTGAAAATATATCCTTCAACTGTTAGTAATATAGATCATTTAACAGTTGAAATAGATGAAAATTATGTAAAATGATTCTTCTAAAAAATATTTTGACTAGAATAATTGTGAAAAATATATTGCATTCATATGTGTGATGATACATTCAATAAGAAACTACAGACAAATATTAGAACAGAATTGCATGTAACATTCATCTATATTAACGTTTCAAATATATAATGCAATAAAAGATGATTGTCAATCTATAAAGCAAGACTTAATACAAGTGAATAAAAGTACCATATGTACAAAGTTCTACTCATGTAAGCTGACAATAATTGATCTTCTCCTTCTCACTTTCAAGCAATTTAAAGAGTACAGTAGTGCAACATCAGTTAAATAGCTTTAATTGTCAAAAGATAACAGATATGTTCCATTAATTCATCAAAGCATTCACAAACTTACAATAGTGCATTATTTGCAAATGCTTTTGAAAAAATTCTGGACCCTTCTCTAAATGCATGAGAGGGTTTAAATACTAAACTAACTATGTTCTAAAATAGATTATTGCAAAAATATAGAGGAGGCTTCAAACAACCATCCTCATAAGACTAACTTAAACTACAATCTAGGAAAATAAGATAACAATTTTGATTTATGAATTCTACCCTTTCTTCTGGATTTGGTCACGAAGTTGACAAATATCTATCATAGGCTTGAGCTGATCTGGCTGTGAAATCCTCGAGTTGACCTGTCCCTTGAATACTGGATTTGAAAGTACTGGTTGCGATATTTTTGTTGAATCTGTTAATGATTGCAGAATTTGATACTGATGATAAGGTCTGATTAGAAAATTCCAATAATTTTCTTGATCAAACTTAAGTACATTTTTATTTACTTCATCCTTTGTGTCTGCTTTCTTCTCCCACTATGTTTCTAGCTGTTTTACTTCTGATAATACTTCAAAAGTGTACTCTTTGAGAAGTTCCGATTTTACCAACTGTTCACATACATATTTAATAATTTCATTTGATAATTTTGATGTTTTCGCTGCTGCTTTCTTTGCCTACTTGATTTGTGCTTCCCAATATTTGAATATGATATCATTATGAAACTTATCTACGTGAGGTAGATTAGCTTCGTTTCCTGGGTCTAATGCTTGCCATTGAATGTGTTCATTGATTTTCTTTTCGATTTTTTCACATTCAAGTTTCTGGATGGCTATTTGTTGGATCAATATTTTATTTGAATCACAATAAGAGTCAATAATAGAAGCTTGATGACAAAATACTTCATGTTCTTTCTTTAATTTAGCATTTACATCCAATGCTTCTTTTTCAAATTGCTCTAGTTGTGGTTGGCTCAGTATCCTGGTCATCACTGCTTCCAGTTGTACTTGATTCTCATTGATTTATTCTTGATGTTGCAATTTAAGACTCTCAAAATCCTTTTGAAATTGGGCCATCTTTGCTTTGATTTGCTCACCGGAGTTGGATTCTTCTTCATTTAACAACCTCTCTAGTTCTTTTACTCTGGCTTCCTTTTGCCTCAGCAACACTCTAACCTCAGTAGCTTTATCAACAATGGTAGTAGCATATTCCCCTGAATATTGTGATAATTTAGTTAGATGTTCTATAGGATCATCTAAGGAATCCTTCCATAGTACGTCAACCGATTTATCTGTGAGGTTTGAGACTGCTTCATTAGTTCTTCTCTTTTTATTCCTCTTAACTACAGCCTTATAGCTAGGGTTGTAGAAAAATTCCAGTGAAGGAATTTCTTCAATTTGTAAAACTATTTGTTCTGTAGGGTAGGCTGGTATGATCTCTCGATCATAAGTCTTTGGAACTTGTTGTTGTGGATTAACAATTTCTACTATCTTCTAGGAATGTTCAGGTGTTTGAAAACTAGTTACTTGATTAGTATTGGGATTAGCTTTAGGAGTTTTTATTGCTTCAATAAACTCCTCCCATTCACTACTAAAATTCCTTTTTTGTGAATTTTCAGACTAATCTAGTGTGTCATGACTGTGTTGAACATCTTGAGAAGTTGACTCTGTTCCATTACTTTATTTTCTCTCCTACATCTCTATCTCGTGGATTACCTGATCAATTATATTTTTTGGGCTTTCCTTTCTGGATTCAGATTCATTTTTAGAGTGATCCAAATTGTGAGATTGATGCTCTGATTGACCTGATTCATCCTAAGACATGTCTTTTTCTTCGTTATCCAAGCTGATACTTGGAGTAGGTCTATTAACATCTTCAATAGTTAACAAGTTGAGAGGAACTCTCTCCAGTCTCTTATTTCTATATATTTGGAATGC
The DNA here is from genome assembly GCA_034641835.2 of Pinus albicaulis. NCBI lineage: Eukaryota > Viridiplantae > Streptophyta > Pinopsida > Pinales > Pinaceae > Pinus > Pinus albicaulis. The sequence continues at coordinate 170,405 of JAXQQM020065591.1, read as the reverse complement.
TTCCAAATCATCTTGGCTCAATTGGCTGGATGCAAATTTGATTATATATGAAAAATTTCCATGCCTCGGAAGAGATAATCAAATGCATCTATTTCCTTTACAAAAGGCTTCATTTTGAGCTCTGTAGTGTAATTTTTAATTACATCATTAGGATTGTATAGCCTATTTGACATCACTGCAAATTTCAATAGATTAATCTTGGAAACCTCCTTGTAGGTATGGCCAATATCAAAAAATGCAAAAGTGTTGCATTGTACATGGAAATTAGGCCAAACGGCCTTCTTAGCATCTTTCAGCTATTTAGTGATACCATTAACAAGCTGGTAGGCTATCTCTCATGCAAGAAACTTATCAGGAACATAATATGGTAGGATGTGGGGAGAATAATAACTCCTAAATACTCTGACATATGTAAAATTATCCTCTGCAAACCACCTAGCCATAGAAAGAATATCTTTGCTAGCCTCTTCAGAAACCCTAGGGGCCTTCTTATTGAATATCATTTGGTGCATAGGCAATATGACTCCATAACAAATTTTATAAAAATGCAGGTGGAAATTTGAATCCCAAAGGTCTCTGTGGTAAATGTGGATTGGGGTAGTGTCTTGGGTAGTCCATTTCCATCCCATGGTATGAAAACTGGAAGAAAAGTAGATTTGTCCATGACATAGGAAGACATATAAAAAGGAGGTATTTCTCTAGATAAAACACTCCTTTTATTCCTATATTCTGTGATGTGTTTGGCTAAACTATCAGATAGGATATTTTCCCAATTCAGAATTGAGGAATTGACAATTGCGCCAATCAATGGAACCCAATCTACTGAAAACCTAGTGGTATTAGGTTCGGCAAACAATCTACACAACATACCGACATCATAACAATAAGGGGAAGGAATTTGGGAAATTGGGTACATACCGAGTTTATTTCACTTCAACTTGCCTTGGTCTTCCTTCCATTCTTTGATAACTTTCATAAGATCTGGATGCTCTACTCTAAATCTTTGCGGAAAAGCCTTGTCATATTTCTGTTGTGGGGGGTGTAGATGGTACATTGCTTGTAAATCTTCTGCCCTGAAATACCCTATGTTTTCTCCCTTTGAATCCTTGAATTCTCTTTCATCTATGCTTAAGCGGTCAATTAACCACTTAAGCATATTTGTGTAAGGGAGAATTTTCGGTCTTGAGGCTACCTTGTGGACGAACGAACATGCAACATCAAAGTAGGTCACATCTGAAGTAGATGTCGTGCCTGTTGTATAGAATTTGGTTATTACTTTTGGATTTTCGTCTTCAAACTATTTATACATTGCTTCCCATGATGAAATGCTACAATCCTTGTTGCAAGTGGTATCTAAAAATAAGGGAGACATGTCTGAGTCTTTAGTAGGCAACGCTTGATAAATCTCTTTGCCCTTCTTTCTCATTTCAATCTTCCTTAATTCGTTAAATTGTTTCCTAATTTCAAGTAAACAGGGAGAGCATTAAAATTATAGAGAACAGGGAGTCAAATATGTTGTTTATATCAAGCATGCATGAATAGATATGAACCTTTTCAAATATGACAACAATCATCGATAATTATTTCAAAATTGAATTTCTTACACCTTCACATGAAATATGTATCAATCAACTTTAAGCCGTTTGATCTTGAATTTCATTTTGATATGACATAAGTCATTTCACATGCTCAAGTAATTAAATGACGTTAGTTCGCACATCACTATATATAACTTTTACCGTTTGTGATGTTTACACATAAATGTTGCGAAATACGATGTGCGCAAACCGGACATCGCAACTTTATGCGATAATGAATTTTTTTTCAATTAAGTCGTTCAAAATGCAATGTGCGCAAACCGCATATCGCAAATTTTATGCGATAATGAATATGTTTTCGGTTAATTCGTGTAAAATGCGAATTGTGCATTAAAAATTCAAGCGATTGCGCTTAATATGACTTTAGAGATTTATTTTTGTTGCTTTGTTGGCTCATCGTGTCCGTGCAATCATACTTATATCGAATTTCTTTATGATTTGGTTTTTTAAAATAAGGTGCAATGTGATAAAGAGAATATAATGACAATCAAAGTGTTTGCAAGTTTTTAAAACATAACTTCGAAAAAGGTTAGCGCATTTCACAACCCATGTAACTTAGAAGATTGTAAGTCTTTTTAAGTTGTAATCTATGTGGTTTTCTATGTGCTAAAGGGATAAAGAGGAAAAATAAAAAATAAAACTTTTATTTCCTAAGTTTTTTGTTTTTAAGCTAAAAATAAATTTCCTATTTATTTCTAAAGGGTCCTCATTTATTAAAATAAATGGGGGGTGTTGTATAGCACAGCATAACCCAACTGTTAAAATATGAAATATAGATGTTACATTTACAAGGTGCATTATTAAGTTTAAATTGTACATAAATATATTATTACCGATTGGGTGCACCCAATCCCTACGTTTAGCGCATCCTCTTTAGCACGCAGGTAACGACCGGTTGCATTGTATTTCTCTCTGACTTGGTCAACAACCCAACTATTGGGGCATATAATTGGCATATTTTCTTTTAAATGATCGGGATAAAGCACACTTCTACTAGTCAACCATATAAATTCTTTCCTGTCACTATCCCATTTCATCCTCTTGTGTTCGTACAATGCGACCCATAATTGTGTCACTTTAAAATTGTAAAGAACAAACTTATTGATTGCTTCAATTTCTACATTCGCCGATGAAATCAAACCGACATATAGTACATATGAGATCAAAATATACATTATATCGAAGTTCAATGTGAATATTTACTTTGTGTAAATTTAAAAAATTATAAGTCGTTTACTCTTTATCAAGCACCTTTTTCCATTTGTTTGGAGAAGCTCCCCTTCTCTTTTGTCTTCATCCCTTTCATCCTCCCAAATCACCACACCTGATCTGTTGTTGATCTGATCGATGTACTCACTGGCATAATAGAAAGGCTCATACGATATGTACTCCTCTGCCATAGACCCCTTGGGTTTTGCCCTTTTTCGAACAAAACCTTTCAATTTCTTCATGTGCCTCTCTAAGAAGAACATCCAACGACAAGAAACCACCCCAACTAATGCAACCTCATATACTAGATGGATTATAAGATGAACCTGCAAGTCCATGAAAATTGTCGACATGTCTTTCTCAAACACACAAACAATCTCAACTATCTCTTGATGCCACCGTGGAATTCTAGCCACATGAATATCCTTTGATGTGATCCAACGTACAAATGCAGATAATCTAGATATGACACATCCTAGGTCTTTGGGGAAATCATGTTTCACACACCCATGCACAAACAAAGGATAAAGACACTACAAAGTTATGAACACATGCAATAATATACAAAATTAGTTATTTTTTATGATCCCTGCATGGGATAAAAATTATTAATATAAAAATTAATAAAATCATGCTTTTGACATTATACGTACTCTTACAAGACTCAAATGGTCATGTGATTTCAACCTCGAAAAAAGGTCATCCACGGTGAAGCAGTGCCGTAGTGAAGACCCATATGAAGATGGCACCCTCACACCCATTATAACTTCTTTTGCCAAAGAAATATAATATTTTTTAAAAATCCATGGGACATCACCTTCTTTGAAATACCAATTAGAGGGACCAGTTGCCTTGATCTTATACTTTCTAATTATCTTGGCCAAAGTTTCTTTTTAGTTTTTGAAGTAATAATATATTTCCTAACAACCAATGTGTCACTTTGTTTCGATGATATGTGCCTCCATAAAGAAGATGAAACATTTTTAAATATATGCATGGAATCTAATAAGGTGGTAATGTTAAGATGCTCCCAATAGGGAGATTATAAGAGATAGATTTCCTTTTCATCCCCATGGGAAATTTCTCAATATATGTGTCGAAGAATTTTGGATCATCGAACATAGGCTCCCTATTTGAATCGAAAATTTATATGAAATCCTTCTCCTTCTCTCTCTCATATGATCTAAGTCATTCAACTGGTGTCGTTACTAGAGGCCTTTGGGTTCTCTCTCATTTACCATTGACAGCGGATGTTGCTCTTCTGTAAGGGTGTTATTCTGGGAGGAATACCCTGGAGTAGTCATACATTGACTTTCGTAGGTCGTTGGACAATCTATCTTTCAGAGAAGGTCCACAACATTTACATCCATAATACCCTTTTGTTACAAGACCTGCGAAATTATTGTAAACAATATGCATGGCACGTTAAAGAATATCATGAAGATCAGAACAATTATAACGAATTAAATAACTAATATGTGAAAGAATATTGTTAGGTATATAAACAAAACAATAAACATGTAATTTACCAGAGCAAAATCCAAATCTTGGATAATCATGTGTCATGTAAGCACATATGCCATACAACATAAAACTCCTCTCTGCTGAGATGGGTCTTGATACATCGTATACATTTATCCCATCCCATAATTCATTCAATTCATCTACTAGTGGTTGTAAGTAGACATCCATATTCTTCACTTGTCTTCTACTAGGGACCATGAGAGCCAACATAAGATGTTCATTCTTCACCGACAACCATGGGGGGATATTGTTATTGATCACTACTACAAGCCAAAAAAAATAGTTAGTGTCCTGTATGGAATATGGGTTGACGCCATCCATGGCTATGCTGAGTCGTAGACTTCATACTTTGTCCTCGAATTTTTCGGGCCATGTATCCTCTATATGCTTCATGGCTATTAAATCTGTTGGGATGGACTTTCATAAATATTATGGAACGAGCTAGATTTTGAAGAATTTTCCATTTGATATAATTATGATATTTTCTCCCTGCATTTGAGCAAAATCAACAATAAATTTTGGTGTACATACCTAAAATTAATTTTAGTGCCTTAAAAATGGACTTATTGTTATCAGTGCTAATGTACATTTAACCACACCGATGTATTTTAGTTACTAGGCACCTGTACGGTTTTATTAACTGAAGCACCGGTGCGGTTAGTTAACAAACACATTGAATATCCGAAAACAAAAAGAGTAGAACTTTATTTTTTTAAAGTGAAAAAATGATAAATTGAAAAATGGGTGGAAAATTATTTTCCGAAATCTAATTTCATAAAAAATTTCTTTAAATAGTAAAAGCTATTCATTATTTCATTATTTTGGCAAAAAATTACAGGGAGGGATTTGCACGAAAGACATACCTAGAGAAAGAGAGCAAGAGAGCATTGTGGAGCAGCAAAATACTTTTGAACAAAAACATTATTTAGAGAATCAGAATTTGAAACATCTGATGATTCGCACAAAAACCCTGTAGTATAGTAAAATTGTTAAATTTTACAATGATAATTGTTTTTTTTACGGTTTCTTTTGGATTTAATACATGCATAGTAAAATTTTTAAATTTTACTGTGCATTTTCAGAAAAAAGGAAATAATAATAATAAAATAAAAAAATCCATTCTTACGTTAAACCCTTGCTTATTCTTATTTTTTTGACTTCACAATTAGGGATTTTCATTTTATATTTATATGGTTTGTATTGCTCTATATATCAGTGTATGACATCTAACCCACGGGACCACTTGTAGAGTCAGATCCCAATCCATGTCGGCCCTTAAACAATTTTTTTTAATCGGTGCACCCTATTTAAAATAGCGCACAAGTGCGCTATTGTAGTGTAGTGCACCGGGCGCGTACTGACAAAATAACATTGTTTGATAAAAACATTTTTTTATTAATTTATGTTTGTGTTAATCGATGCACCGATTAACATATAACGCACCAGGTCTCCTTGTTGACAAAGAGAACCGTACGGTGTTTCTACTGTATTGGCGGTGTGTTTATAAGAACCTACCGCACCGCATTTGGTGCGTACCTTTTAAAAGGCACACCCTTTTCTTAATTTTTTTTTTTAACCTAAAAAGTATGTGATTTATTCATAAAATATTTTAATGAATGTGCAAGTTCTTTGTCAATTATTTACAAAAATTATTATTTTTGAACTATATATAAGTTTAACTAAAATGTATTGTTTACTTTGTATCATGCACAAAATTATGAAGCTCAATAAGGTTATTTCTGATCTAAAACCATAAGAGCATAAAATCTTGATGGAAAAATTGCAGAAGGATGAATCAGGTGAATGAAAAAATACTATCGATCCAATATGAGTTTATTTTTTGAATATTGATTAATAATATACTTAAAAATATTAGATAACATGCTTCAAACAATCTATTAACTCACATATTTTTAATGTTCTACAGGGACCAACAACGAAGAAAAGTAATGTTGTTCTAAGAAAAGAAAAAAAAACAGAACATGCAAATGAAAATGAATTTCTCCTTAGCTCATATGAAGTGGTGTTGGAGGTTAACGAAAGGGGCAAAAACTTTTTAAAAAATTTGAGGGATCTAATGGAACGAATGTATAGATGTTCTTTCCACTTACAATACAAAAATCAATCCAATGATTCCAAGAACCAAATTTTATTTAAACTACAGGATGAGTTTCCAGAGAATTAGTCAATGAGACATGTCAAACTTTTAATAGAAAAAACGTACAATAACGGAAAGAAAGGAATGAAAAACTAATATTATTTTAAATGTTTTTCTAGAATTATATGTATATATTACTAGAATACAATCATTTATAAATATCACTTTGTTTATATTTACTTTTCATATATCAATATAAAAATTAAATAGTTATTGTCATGTTACATTTTCAGGAAGATTATGAAAATCTCAAAGGATGAATGCGCTGATATCATAAATATGCCAATAGAAATGTCTAGAAATGTGTACAAGGAGATGGTCAAAGAAATGGACATAATTGCATCGCACGAGGAGCCATCTCAACAACAATGTGCTTCAAATGTAATATGTAATCATTGAATTTTTCAATTAGGTACAATAAATAAACAATTTAGCATTAAATATTAATTTTCAAGTATTTTCTTGCAGAAAAGAAACGAAAATGGAACCCATTCAACACATAAAACAAGACGACAAGGAAGAAATTTTTTGATATCTATGTTTGTGAGTAATTGTTACTTCCTTATAACAACTTAACTAGATTTCATTTTTCTATATTTTAAGTTGTTTTACAACAATCATCATTGAATGTCTTCAAACAAGTGCTAACATACAAAGAAGAACCATCAGAAGAATTCATTGACATTGAGTTAAATATGGGTTGTGAGTATATGTTGGCATATCAGAAATTAATTGTGGAATTTGTAAGCATCTATCTTTTTTTACTTAGCTCTGTCTATAATTAATAGAACAAAAAATTCTTTTATATTAAATATATGATTTGTTATGGAGTATAAAACTTGCAGGAAACAAAGTATGGAACTGTGCCAACAAATGAATTATTGAAAGATGGCATGAAATTTAGTTTTGAAGGAATGTCTATAGTTCATAAGTCAATTCTTGCTATGGTACATTTCTTTTCGATTTACATTGATGTATATTATTTAATATTGAATTTTTCATTATTATGACCAATGTATAACACTTTAATTTTATGTTTGTAGATGGAACTTGAATAAGAAGAAAAAAATCAACACAGTGAACAAAATATTCCTCCAAATAACCCAAGTCATGGAAGTAGCTCTAGCAGTGACAATAGTTCTAGCAAAGAATGATGATCAATATGTTTGGATATCAAAGCAACGTGTTGTATTTTTTGAAATATTTGCCTGTGAAATCAGACATTTAGTTTAATGTAAAGGACATAGTGTCCCAATTAAAAGACAAAGAGATAACAATAACTGTCCCATTTTGTATGACCAAGAGTGTCTTATTCATATATATAATAAAATACGTTTTAATATATTCTATTGCGTTCTCCATTGTCGCTGTGAAATGTTACACCATGGATTAAATATATGGATGATTAAATATTATAATGAAGAGATGCGAAATCTGATAATATAATATAACAAATTAATCCAGATATCACATTCAAATGCACTAATAAAAATTTAATTGATATGAATACTATTATAAGATATGTGTCGACTTTTGATGAATAATGAATTTTTAAAAATCACAATAATTGCACTGTCATAGGTTGATGTCTCTAAAAAATACAAAATGAACATTGGTGTGTGTTAGTTACTGTGCACTGACTGTCCATCGATGTGTTTCTACGACCTATAGGCACCGCACAAATACCAATACCAATTAGAACACTTGGTACGCTTTATCGACAACTACCACCCGAGGGGTCTGATAGGCTTTGCATGCACCGGTATGATTTTCCTTTAACGTGCCAGTGCGCTTTTATAACTTAACGGTCCGGTGCATTTTAGCACCTAGACGGCCCAGTGCAGTTTTACACCTTAACGTCCCGGTGCATGCACCTTCCATTTCCCTGGTGCGTCTTGTTGAGTGATACGTACTAGAATGTTGCTAAAAGCCCTGGGGCGTTCGAATTTTTTTTTTCCATCCCGATGCTTAGTATTTTTATAATATTGGTGCGTACATGGTAAAACACACCGGTACATTCATACCTGATGTGCGCACCGATGAGAAAAACATCTGTAACAACCTTTGACCACCCAGTTTTTTTAATTGTGTTGAAATTCCATTAGAAGCTCCAACAAAACCTCTGTTACCGAAAACGGATGTTGTAGCAAATGTTTTTTTTGACAATTTTGACCAATTTTATAACACTAAAAACCTCCTTTATAACCTCTGGTAGAGGGTCTTTTCCTTGTAGTGCAACTATGGTCAAACATAACCTAACTTAGTCAACCATACTCATCCATGGAAAATAAGTGTTTAATGTGATCATCCATGTCCAACCAAATTGTATATTTTTCATTATTAATTATATTGATATAGTCATAGTTAATTGTGAACAAAGTGGTGTTGAAAACATGGTCAACTTGGTCTATATTATCATGGTTGCTCAATTATTGTCATCTATTTTTTATATATTTAATTATATTAATACTTTAATTCACAAATCTATTAATCATCGCTTATCAACTAACATAAACATATTAATAAAAATAATTAACTATATAAAAATTAACACTATTTTCCAGACTCAAAGTATATTAATCACCTTTATCAACATAATTATAATAATATATATCTAAATATAAATAAAATAATGTTACATAAATATTACAAACAAATGTAAATTGAAATTGGGTTTTACGGAGACAAAAGTTGCATGCAATCTTCAAAAAAAATCCCAATTTGCCGTTGTCATGAAAATATCATGAACTTGTAAAATATAAATGTTTATCAGCGGAATATTAAATCCACAATGAGGGATGCTTTTGTGTTTGCATGGTAAATCCTCTCTAATTGAGTAGGGAAGGGACTGATCTTGCTGCACACTCCTTAAATATTAAATATATACAAATATAAAGGATATGTATTATTGTAAATTTGTAATTAACGAATATAAATAAAATTCCTGGGTTCACTCTTTTAACATTCGTTTTCAAGTTCACATTTATGTTGAAAATATGCTGAGATACTAATATCGCTTTACACATTTATCTGACTTTAAATTATGATAAACATAATTCTAGCTAATATATTCAAAGTTCAACTCTCGGATTAAATTTATGCGCTTATGAGTTTCACACAAATTATTTTGAAGGCGCTGGTTATAGAGTCGTGTAGTTTGGTGATATTCAATTAGAGTGTATATATCTATTATTTAATTTTTATATAAAATTTAATTATTGAGTGTTTTATCAAATTTAAATGGTGTATATTCATGATTTAAATTTATGAATAGAATTAATTATATATATACCAAAACTAACTCCAAAAACTAAAAAACAGTATCAAAGTTGAAAATTTAAAGAGTATAATTATTAGACAATAGTGAAAATTAAAATTAATAGGTTTGTTTATTTTGGAATATAGTTTTAAAATTTAAATTTAATTATTAATAATTATTAGATGGATTGTTAGAATTTAAATTTTTAGAAAATATTGTGACATATTTTAAGTAGTAAAGAGATATGAAAGATTGAGAATTATTATAAAAATAGTTGGTCTTTTTTTATTTTTAATTAAATTGATTAATAAAAAAAAATATCATGTTAATATGAGTAATAGTTTTTCACTATGTGGCCCTAAACCATGATATTGGCCCATAATATAGTATTATAACAAATCATATTTGCACATTAAAATTTTTTATGAATTTTTATGGTAATGTGGGGTGAACCTTTGTAGTTAAAAATCTTGTATCATGTCTTTTTAAATGTATATATCTTTATCTCAAATATTAATTTTTTTAATAATAATAACAATATAATTATAATTTAGTTATTTTTATGTTTTTTCTTTTTTTAATTTTGGTAATTTGAAATATAGTTAGGGTAAGTGTTTGATATCTATAGAAATTTATCAACCATTTAATTTATATAGTCGTGTTAATTAATTTAAAACTTTTACTTGCTTGGTATTATTTTTCCTTAATTTTATTTCAAATTAAATAAAAATTTCTTAAAATTATAAATTTAAGTTTAGTAACTTGAATTAAACAATGAAAATAAATGTTTCCCAAAAAATTCAAGAGACTAAATTTCACTTATATTAAAAAACACATTTTAAACAATGACTACATAGTAGCTAGTACATGCCGCTTCGTTTAAATAAAGTTTTTTTAAACTAAAAAATAATAAAGACAAAAATTTCATTAGAAAAAAAATAAAAAAAAAAATAAAAAAAAATAAATAAATAAATAAAAAATGTTGTATTGTGGAATTTCATCACCAAAAATTAAGAAATATGATTAACTAATATTGTTTATATTACCATATATATACTCTTATATATATATATGATGATGATGATGATGATGATGATGGTTAACGTCCACTGAGACCAAACTTTGGTCTATCGGACCTATAATTTTCTTAGTTCTTAATTGTCTGGCTTCTCGTCTTTCTTGGAGAGATTGGTGTTGTAGCTTTCTTTTTTTCTCTACGGTCTTCCAACTTCCTTTATCTTGCATCTCCTTCATCTCTTCTGATTCTTGGGACACTGGTGTCTTATCTTCAAGACCTGGGAGATCTGCTTTGCTGCTAAATGGAGATTTCTTTTGCGCAGTATTCAAATCCTCATAATTATTGATGCTTGAGGGGCTATCAAGTTTTTTTTCTTGTTTTTGGGTGGGGCTTTCCCCCTGCTTGTCTTGAGGGTTGTTTCTTTCATGCCTGATTTCTTGCGATTCAGAGTTTTCTGGAAAGTATTCTTCCTTGATGACAGTGTAATGTTCCTTTTGTGCTCCTTCCCACCATGTAAATCTATGGTGTTTCTTTCTGGCTAAATTTTTCTGGGAGACTTTTGGGCAATTTTTTGCTAGATGGTCTGTCTCAAAGCAGGATCGACATCTGAAGAGGACACTTTCATAGTCGAGTTTCTGGTTCCATACATAATCTTTGCTTGTTAGGATTATTTCAGCTGGGAATCCGACGCTGAAGTCCATTTCTACACAGATACATGCATAGGTGGTTCTGACATATTCCTCTATTTCTGGGCACCTGCAGTAGAATTTCTCAATTGCATTTCCAATGGCTTTTAGCGAGGAGAGATTCCATAGATGCAAAGGTAGGTTTGGCAATATGACCCAAACTGGTGCTCAGGTTATGACTATTGTTGAGGGATCGAATGATGGGTTCCATGGTTTCATGAATAGGCCCGAGTTTTCCCAAAACCAAGGGCCGGAATCTAAAATGCGTTTTGTGCTTTCAGTTTTTTTCAAAATCTACTATAAAGAAACCCTTAGCATAGGGGCAGATATTAATTTCATCAAAAATGACAGGCTTCCATACCTCCGAGATCCAATTGTGAAGAACTGTCATTAAACCGGTAGATTAAGGCACTCTTAGAAAACTTCAAGGCCTCATCTAGTGAAGCCTTGACCACCTGCTAGTATATATAAATAATATCATCTTAAATTGAAAATATAGAAAATAAAACTATAATTTATAAGAAAGAAAAAAATTAATAACTAATAAAAATGGAAGCTACTTAAAAAAAAATCCATAATAACAATCACTTATACATAAATAAATTTAAATATAATAAAAATAACAAAAATTAAATTTCCAGTTTTAAATTATAAATAAATAACATAAATTTTTTATAAAAACAAATTAATACACAATTAAAACAAGTATAATAATTAAAAATTAAAATTCTATCACCACACTTTAAAAACCAACTTAAAAAACATAAATGACGAGGCTTTAAAGAAAACCAACTAAATAATATATCACAACATTTCAACTAAAAACTATATCACCACATTTCAAGCACGTTATAAAAAGGACTATAAAAGTTCTATCACTACTTTCCTAAGCAAAATGACAAAAATTTGCAATAGAAATACTATCACTACATTCCGAAGAAAAAGGACAAAAATTTGACTGCGCTGGATGCCCTAAACGAACGCTAGCTATATGTTTAACCCTTAGTCTAAATATACTCCTCGGGCACGCAATTGTTAATCATATCCGATTTGTGGGCATTATGAAAACTTTTGGCGAACATATTGCTCATGTCCCACAACACAATCAGGTGGAGTGGGAGCTGTCAAAACATTCTCTCTTCTTGTCATTCTGCAGCGCCGATCAATTTTAATCATTTCCTGCAAATGGTGCACACTAATTAAAAGCGCTGAACCAAATCACAGTGAGCCATGAAAGAAAAGGGGAGGCCGACCGCAGATTGTGTGAAGAAAAATTAATAATTGGGTGGGGGTGGATGCGAGTGGAAGCTGGATGCTGCCCTTTTTTTTTCAAATGGACTTTTGGTCCCTGGAATAAACTTTTCTCTCACCTTTTCCAACTTTTGGAATCTGTCCAAGGGTTCTGCATTTTTTTTTAAATTTGGCTGGTGATATATGTTTTGGGATTAAATTTTCAATTTCTTAGATTTACATGGGCTTGTTATTATGCTTTTTTGCCAATTATATTATTACCAGCAACTAGATCCATAAAAAAAAATTTGATTATGATATGAACCTTATCACCCACATTGATTTAAAAGTGATATTGATTAAATTTTTGAAAGTATAAATCTCATTGGTAACAATGATTCACAAATGACGTTGAAATCTCGATCTCTTTCTATCTATCAGGCATCTAGACTCGCACGATTTATCTTTTACTTGGGGCAATGAACAAATTTTGTTATGATCGAACTCTTTTTATAACCGTTCGTTTTTTTTTCATCAAATTATAAACTATCAATTGTTTCTAAATGTGCAAAGGTACACCGAACGAATAGAATAATATATACAAATATCTAAAGCCACTCAGGGACCTTAGAAAGGGCATACAAATCTTTGAAGATGACTCATGAATTAGGCTGCTATTATTATTGAATAAGGCATTTTTGGTATTTAGAAAGACTTCATTGTCAGTTCCTTCAGTATAGTCCAGTGTCGGATGAATGAAAACATGGGAGGTGGAACTGGAGTTGAGTTGAGTGACTCTCTTCCAAAATCTAATTTAGTTAATAGTTTTTAGTTAAGTTCATTTATGTGCTAGTTTTGAACTTCTAGGTTGTAAGTTTTGTAAATATGGGAACGATGATAATATAAAAATCCTTTTAGAGGAAAAAAAAATAAATTCAAGTGAAATGGGTAGCACATCTCACCTCTGGTGATTTCCATTACATAATTTTTTTTCAAAATAGGAGTTATTTTCTAAAGTAGACAACCTTGAATTCACCAACCAATTTCTCCAGGGTGCTTGTGAAATCCCAAGCACACCACACCATCTGTGATCTCAGGGTTGGGCTTGCTAATAAAACTATCAATCCTTGAGTGTTTCAAATCACCATCCAAGTCCCCATAATTTTCCATTTTGGGGTAAAAGCAACACCAATGTCATTGATTTTTGCCAAAACTAAAATACAGGTACATCCAATCCATAATATTGATTAAAAGAAGGCAACACAAAAACTACATTACTCAATGATTAATCTACAAAAACTAAATTACTCAATGATTAATCTACAATGGTTAAATATTTCCTTACACTGCAACTTAAGCTCCATCACATCTTTGAGTTCTTCACTAGTGTTAATTCTTTATGCATCACATCTTTGTGTTCTTCACTATTGTTAAATCTTTTTGTTCCCTCTTTTACAATATCATAATATAGTATAATCATGACAAAGAATAAAAAATACTTATATATTAATAAGATATATTAAAATTTTGTATAATAAATATTGAATTTTTTATTATAAATTGACTTTGAAACACACACACACACACACATATATATATATATTACTATTCTAATATTTTTGTAGATTTGTTTTTTAAAACTCAATAAAACTTAATTTTATAATAAATTAATTTTGAAACCAATGAAAAATCAAAATATCAATGCCACATGTCAAAAATACATATATATTAAAATTTTGTATAACAAATATTATGTTTTTATTATAAATTGATTTTAAAATATTTAAATATAAATAATATAATTTATTATTCTAATATTTTTTTAGATTTATTTTTCAAAACTCAATAAAACTTAATTTTATGATAAATTAATTAAAAACCAATGAAAAATCAAAATATCTCAAAATTTAGAGGTTATATATATATATATATATATATATATATATATATATATATTCATTTAGGATGGGATTTAGAAGTCTTTAAAGAACAACACAATTAAAAACCAATGAAAAATCAAAATATCTCAAAATTTAGATATTAGAATCTTTCTTTTTTCATTTAGGATGGGATTTAGAAAACTTTAAAGGACAACACACTTCCAAGCTAATTTCATGACCGTTGCAGTGCAAGTGTCAATTTTTATTTGGAGGGAGGAGGACGAAAATACAAAGATCTTATTGGTCATATGCAAATGTTCATTGAGATGGAAAGAACTTGGGAATCAAAAATTGAGTAGAGTACCTATTCAAAAATTGAGTAGAGTACCTATGCCTAACACAGACACACAACCCGTCAGCCGAACTTATCTTCCATTAAAGAAAATTCTCTGATTGCCCCATATGCGCCATCGCCTTCATGGCCCGAACACTATATGTTTAGCAGAATGTGGAAATAAATATGATCTATACACCTCAACTCACTCTCCCTATAACTCTACTCTGTGTGAGAAATTGGCATCTTTACTGAGCATCAATAAAGGCAACGATGGAAAGGAATGGCTACAAAACCATAAGGCACCTTCACTCTGTCAATGCAACAAGTATCTGTAGAAATTTCATATCTTGTTCCGCTATAATTTTACAAATATGATCTGAGGAAGTTAATGTTCTAGAATGCTCCTTAAACATGCTTTAAATAGGTCATCTTGGAATTTCTTCTATAACTTTCTTTATGAGTTGTTTTATAATATGAAATTTGGAATAGACAAAGAAGAGATCTTTACTTGTAGAAATTTCAGAAATAGATTTTTAAAATTAGATACATGACATGTTGTGAAAGTTCATTCTTAGGAAGAAGCCAAAAACCACAAGTTTTGGGAGAAGTAGACGTGGTGAAGGAAGAAGTAGTAAGTAGACCTAGTAAAGACAAAAGTAAATAACAGAGCTACTGAAGTCATAAGTGAAAAATAGACTTAGTAAAGGTAGAAGTAGCTAACAAACATGGCATAGAAGCTAGCATTCTGAATGAAGTAATTTGGTGCCTACAAATCTTGTAGCAAAGGGGATCAGTGTCTCTCGTAGGTTGATGCTTACAAATCTTGTAGCAAAGGGGATTGGTACTTGTTTTAAGTTGGTTCCTATAAAGAAACATATGATATTAGTGTCTCCTTTAGGTTGGTTCCTACAAGTTGATGTAATAGTGCGTTGGTATCTACAAGATCTTTCATATTGAGAAGTTTTGTAGTTTTTTCCTATAAAGGTTTCCACGTATATTTTGTGTCACTTGTTTAGTTTATGAGATTGATGTTTTATGATGTTCAAATATTTAAATAACTAAAATATGTCATTATATTGATTCCCTCCCCCCTGTTAGTGTAATTGTGAATCCAACAGTGAACCACAGTCAACCATGATTAACCACAATCAACATGGTTACCTTTAGTCAAAATGTTCACCCATGGTACACCATAGTTAATCAAAGTCAAATTAGGTGAACAAACTTCACCAATGTGAAATAATTAATAGTCAACAATGATAAACCAAATTTAACTTTTGAGGAATGTGATTTTCCAAAATATTGTAAAGTCAAACATAATCAACCATGTCTAAAAAAAATCAACTATGGTCATACATAACCATATATGGTCAACCATAGAAACTATAATTTAGCATAGTCAACCATACTCAACCATAGTTAAATACAATCACCATGATTATTTATAATAAACATATTCACCCATGGTGAACCAAAGTGAAATAAAGTCAACATACTTCAAACATGAAAATCATTAATAGTCGCTCCTATATAATATTATTAACTGTAAAATACAATCTAAAATGCTTAAAAAAAATGAAACTGTGGAACGCCAAATTCCGGGCCAGGACCCTTGCATTCTGAAAACTTTTGATGAGCCTGCTCATGTCCCACAACATAAAGGAGCTCAATTTTAATCACTTCCTTTAAATGGTGCAGACTAATTAAAAGCGCTGACTCCCCACCAAATCTGAACCATGAATGAAGAAACGGGGAGGCGGTCCGCATATTGCGTGAAGAAAAAATAGGAATCGGGCGTGAGTGGAAACCGCATGCTGCCCTGTTTTCAGATGAACTTTTCATCCCTATGATGAACTGGGATAAACTTTTCTGTCACATTTTCCAACTTTTCGAATCTATCTCGAAGGGTTGTGGCCCATTCTAAATTTATCTGAAGAACCCAGAAATATAAAGATAAACCTATTTAAACTTTAAACTTTGACTCTGATATGAACCTTATCACCCACATTGATTTAAAAGTGACATTCATCAAATTTCTGAAAAGTATAAACCTTATTATTGACAGAATTGATTCAAAAACGACGTTGAAATCCGGATCTCTTTTCATCCATTAGGTGTCCAGACTCGCACTATTTATCCCTCACATGGGGCCATGGATAAACTCTGTTATGATCAATTCTTATCATGACAGTGGACGAGTGATGCGATTGCTTAGTGGTGTAACGTTTTTTAGATGGCAAATTTTAGGATATTTTTAGAATGTGATGTGAGATTAATTATTTAATTATTTTTGGTTTTTTTTAATCATATTCGAAAATATTCTTGAAATTTATATTTATCATATTACAAAATATTCTTAAAATCTACCATTAAATTAAATTTTGAAATTTTAATATCAAAAACAACCTGCAAACCCGGACATGAATTAATCCATTGATGGTGCGACGGGGAAAGAACTTGAGCATCAATAACCGAGTTAGAATATCTACGCCTAACACAGACAAAGAAACCGTTCACCGACTTTATCTTCCATTAAAGCAAATTCTCTGACTGACCCATATTTTCCATCGCCTTCATTGCCCGCTCTCTATAGGTTTGGCAGAATGTGTAAATAAATATGATCCATACACCTCAGCTCACTCTCCCTCCAACTCTAATCTGTGTGATAAACTGGCATCTGAACTGTCTTACAGAGCATCAATATTAGAAAAACATATCCCATCATGGTAATGGGGTAAACATAAATGTTACAATGTAACCAGCATGTCTCAACATTAAAATGTCACAAACATATTCGAACATAACAATATGTTTATCGTATCCCAACATCATAATATAATATGATGAACATAAAATGATGTCACATTACGATGAATAAAATTTAATATCATTATTCAATAAAATTTGTGTTGAATGACATAATGTGACAAAATTGAACCATAGACAACCATAGTCAACTGTGTGCACATAAAATCATATTCATCTAAAAGAAACCACGATTTACATAAATCAACCAATAGAAACATTGATCTGTGAAATAACCACTAAAACATCACATTTTAACAATACTCAACTTAACATGATAGTGAACAATGGGCAAGGACAACCATGGTAAATCATAATTGACCATCTACATGGTTAAGCATCATCATGGTCATGGTCATGGTCGACCATAGTCAACCATGGTAAAACATAGTCAATCATGGTCATGGTCAACAATTGAGAATGCAACATTCAACACAAGTCAACCATGATGAAAATCACAATGTGACTTTACCGTGGTTATACATAATCAACATGCTAAACCATAGGTAGCTCAAAATAGTCAACTAAGGTTAAACTAAGGTCAAAGACAACCATGATTAATCATAATCAACCATGGTCATGGTCAACCATGGATATATTTGTCTTCAACCATAGTCATCCATGGCCAAAGATAATCAACCATGGTCATGGTCTACAATAATTAAACAAGGTCATCACCAACCTTAATCAAACATAGTAAACTATTAACAATGGTAGTCAATCCTTTTCTATTCTAAGAAACCATGGCCAACAATTTTCAAATATGGTCATGGTCAACCACATTCATCCATAGACTTTTTCAAGGATATTCAACTACATGGTCAACATCAATCATGGTCATGTTCACCGATGGAAATTGTATTCAAACCATGGTCATAGTCATGGTAAACCATAGTTAATGAATATCAAGCATAGTCAACCATGTTCATGTTCATGCTCATTCATATACAACCATGTTCAACCATTCTCTACCCATGTTCACAATCATGGTCAACTACAATCAATAAAGATCTTGTTTATGGTCATGGCCTCAATTAACCATTATCAACCATTGTCAACCATGGTCATAGGCATGGTCAACCATGGTCATGGTCATGTTCAAGCATGCTCAACCATATTCAACCAAAGTAAACTATAGTCAATAAAGGTCAACCAAAGTTCGTCCTGGTCAAATATGGTCTACCATGTTCAACAAAAATTTTGCATGGTCAACAAAAATTTTGCATGGTAAAACATGGTCAACAATATTCAGCTATGGTTAATCACTATCAACATGGTTACCTATAATCGACATGTTCACACATGGTCCACCATGGTCATCCTTATCTTGATTGCAGATTTCAGGAATATTCTAGAATCTAATAGACAAGAGCAAGGTCAATCAATTAACTTCAATCTTTTCCATTATATTTTAGAATATTCCCAAAATCTACAATCGAGTTAAGTTTTGTTATCCACCATAGTTTATCAAAGTCAAATGAAGTAACAAACTTCATCCATAACTAAGAATGAAAAGTCAACCATTGTCAACGAAATTTAACCTTTGACAAATGTGATTTTCTAAAATCAAGTAAATTCAAACATAATCAACCATGGGTAACACAATTCAACTATGGTCATATATAAGCATATTGGTCAACCATACTCATCCATGGAAAATTGTAGTTTAACATGCTCAACCATACTCAACCACGTTCATGCTCAACCATGGTCATCCATATACAACCATGGTCAATGATAGACAGTCATGGACAACCATGGTCACAATCTACCATGCTCATAAGCAATCAACCATGGTCATAGTCAACTAGGTCAACCATGGTCTTGCTTCTAAGCATGTCAACCATCGTGTTAGTAACCTTAGTTAACCATGGTCGCAAGCATGTTTGACCATGGTCATAATCTTGTTTAAACATGCTCAACCATAGTCAACAAAGGTCAACCAAAGTTCATCATTCTCAAATGTGGTCTACCATGTTCAACCATAGATCTCCATGGCCAACTAAAGGTTCCATGGTAAAATATGGTCAACCAAAGGCTACCATGGTAAAACTTGGTCAACCAAGGCAACCATAGTTAACCACAATCAACATGGTTATCTATAGTGAGCATGTTCACCCATGGTAAACCATAGTCAACCAAATTTAAATGAGATCAACATACTTCAACCATGGCCAATAATTAATAGTAAATTACAATTAAACATAGTCAACTAACTTCAACCTTTGAAGATTGTAGTTCTCCAAAATATATCAAAGTCAAACATAGTCACACATACTTAACCATAGCTAACAAAATTCAACTATGGTGAAACATAGCCATACATAGTCAACCATACTCATCCATGGAAAACCATTGTTTAATGTGGTCATACATGGTCAATCATATATATTTCATTATTAGTTATGTTGATATGGTCATAGTCAATTGTGGACAAAGTGATGTTAAGAACATGGTCAACCACGATTTTTGTAGCCAACTTTAGTCTACATAATTATAGTTGGTCAACCATAGTCATCCATTTCATATACATTTCATAATTATTTATATTAATATCATAATTCACAAATCTACTAAACTTCTCCGTACATATTAATTATTGTCCCCATTGTGAGTTGTCAACTAATACAAACACATTAGTTGATTTATAAAAATTAACACTAATTTCCACCTTTTAAAATTAATAACTCAAAATATATTAAATGCCTTTATCAATGTAATTATAATAGTACATATCCATACATATTACAAACAAATTTAAAAAATAAGTAAATTGATACGGGGTTTCATAGAGACAAACGTTGCATGCAATTTTAAAAAAGCTCCAATTCAACGTTGTGATGGAACAATCTTACCTTGTTTTTTCTAATAAATATCAAGAACTTATCAAAATATAAATATTTTTTTGCGAAATATCAAATCCATGATGAGAATGATATCAAGAACTTGTAAAAATATAATTGTTTATCAAATGAATATAAAATCCACAATTGAGGAGGGATGCTTTTGTTTTTTCATGGTAAACCCTCTCCAATTTAGTCACAAAGGTACTATATTCCTACACTTATTTTAAATATTAAATATATAAAAATACAAAGGATATAAATTATTATAAATTTGTAATTAATTAATTTAATTAAAGTTTATTGTGTAGTTTTGAGGATTAGTTTAATTAGTCAAGATCTTGTTGCTAAAGTAACTTGTCGTTAGAAGGTTACAGGTTCAATTATCCTCTACATCTTTGAGCTAAAGAGATGTAATCCCTTCAAATTGATATTGATAAGCCATGGTATTGGTCCATATTATTGTAACAGAACCTTAATTATTAAGAGAGTAATTTTTTTTTTTAGACTTTTTATTTTTTAATAGAATTTTTATATGTGATAATTTAGTTTTTAACCACATAAAAATAGCTATCAATGAAGCAATTTACATTTTAACAAATTAAAATTTATTTTTTAATTCTCAAAATATTCAGTTTAATATTTATTTTTTTCAAAACTTTAATAAATTTCATAGAATATGTTTGAAAAGTTCAAAACTAATTGAAATTCAATGCTTTTTAATGAAATTAAAAAGACATATAACATGTCTTTAACAGGTGTATATATATATATATAATTTGATTATGATAAATATGGCTTGAGTGGGCCTAATGGTTAAGAGCATGTGTTTCCTCCGAAGAGTTCAGAGGTTCAAAATCAAAAGGGGGTAGAGTATGTATGCCTTCGTAGACTTAGCAGTCAAATCGATGCACGAAGGTGGGTCCTTTGTCCCACAAACAAGGGGGTCTCATACACCAATTTGGTGTCTGGCTTGGCGATGAACTTAAAATTGGATTATTATTATTATTATTATAAATAAATAAATAAATAAAACTCTAAAATTTAAAATATAAGATAATTTGATTATGGGATGTAATTTTGTAAAATATAACAAAATAAGGTTTAAATGTGGGCATAAATGTTTATAAGCGCCACGAAGCATTAGATGCAAGCTTCCTGGTGTTGATCATTTATGGCCATACACATGTTTTCCTTTTGAGGAATTAAATCAAATGAGATATTGTGTTATTTTCAGTGGAACAAAAATGGACAAAAGAGAGCAAAATTTGGAAAAGAATGGTATGAAGCCGCCTTTTCGATGGAGGGGAAGGAAATTACACTCATGAGAGTTGAAAACGCAAAGGTGGGTCATAGGTTTTTATTGCATCTAGAGGTGCACTACAATCCAGTATAGGCCAGATGTGTAGATATTAGGTGTAATGTAAGAAAGATAATATGTCAACATTTTTTAAAAATTTCCACTTAATATATTGAATTTATATTTATTTAAATGTTATTTATATCCATTTTTTATTTAAAGACTTGCTTAAATTATAGTGGGAAGTAACTAATGGTACATATGGTATCTTTTACAAGAATATGAGTTATTTTCAAATATTTTATTTTTGGATTTCAAGGAGTTTGGTATTTTTTGGATTTTATTTTAGTCTTTAAGTGCAACTTTTTGAAGTTCCCAACAAATTTCTGGTCGAAATCTGGCTAAAAAAATTGTGACCAAACTTTGATTTGTGTTGTTTAAACAAGTTTTTTGACTATATATATGGATTCATCACCATAAAAAAACACAGGGAATTTCAATTGTGAAAAGTTCACTTTTCAAACTTATGATTTCAATCTATGTCACAAGGTTCGTCGAACTTTAACCTTAAGGTTTGAATTTTGGTGAACCTTAAAAAAAATTGAGGTTCGACAAACCTCATTGAACCTCATAGTCATTAACCAAGTACATAGATAAAAACTCATAACCTCATGTCACAACTCAAACTGGTAATTTATCCTTGTAGTTTCCATGTCTGTGATAACATTTTTTTATGTTTATTGATGTTGATTTCTTACTATTTTATCCTCTAATTCATTATATATATATATATATATATATATATATATATGAGAATTTAATGGCGAACCTCATTTACCTCATCAAAAAAATCAAATTCAAACTGAACCTAATCATTGTTGAACCTGAAATCGAACTTGAACCATGTGACATTGATTTCAATGAATCCCTATCAAATTCTAGACAAATTATATTGGAAAATAAACAGGAAAACTTTACAAAAAGTCGCACTTAAAGACTACTTGACAAATAAGTATACAGATATCTAAAAATCATGCATGAACCTTAGAATCATATCAATAATTTATGGCATAAAATGTGTGATGCAGTTATCCACATGACATTAATATTGGATAAAATATTTAATTTTCAAAATTAAACATTATAAGTTGCATTGGTCAATGCTAAACTAATAATAGTCAATGAGCAAATTGATTGCTAGAGTCCTTCCTTAACAAGGACTAATAATGATTTTGTAACCATATTTAAAGTTAATTAATAAGCACATACAAATTTAAGGTGTATTCTAACTTACGAGATGGCCTTTTCCACGACATTTTTTCTTGTTAATTTTAACTAAAATCCAGTAAAGATTTAAAAAAAAATTGAGTTTATGTTATTTAGTGTGTAGAATTTGAGTCCCGCAAGGGGCTTTGAGGGTGCTAAATCCATTTATGCATTCAAAAATTTATTTTAAGAAACAATAAATCATAGTATTTCTTGAAATTGTATCTTTGGATTCTAGTGAAAAAGGTTATAGGTTATTTCGTTTATAAGTTAGACTACGCCAAAACTTAATACTTATAATAAAATTACAATATAACAAGATTCTTAACCATAGATACTCACCTCTACTTTACCATGGATATTATTAACTTGTAAATATGCTTTGTTACAATACCATGGCTTATCAATACCATATGCCAAAAAACCATAAGTCATTTCACAATTGAAATATTTTATAAATATTTTATTTTGATTTAATTTTAGAACATTTTTTAATTAAATATAAAAGAAAAAATGTTATACTTTTGAGATATATTTAAACCCTCTATCCCCCACTACTACTAAAAATATTCTATGGCTAAGAGATTAAATCAAGTTTTAATAAAATGGAAAATGAGAATACTTTTATGTATAGAGATGTGAAATTTATATTATACTACCTTAGATCCATCTTAACTCCAAATCTACCAAGTGTTGAGAAAAATCAAATCTCTTTTGACTCCAAAAAAGGTTTGCACCTCAAGAGATTTGATTCCTTTCGACACTTGGTAAATCCAGAGTTAAGATGGATCTAGACTCGTAATGTAATTTAATTATTTGCAACTCAAGGGATTTGATCCCTCTCAACACTTTGTAGATCCAGAGTTAAGATGGATCTAGGCTGGTAATGTAGTTTAATTATTTTCATCTCAAGAGATTTGATCTCTCTAGACACTTGGTAGATCCAGAGTTAAGATCGATCTATGTTGGTAATGTAGTTTAATTATGTTAATAAATATGTTTATTTTACAATAAGGTTTTTACAATTATAATTTAATTATAAATAATTATTAGATGGATGATAGGAATTTAACCTCCACAAAATATTATAGAATATTCTTAATAGTAGTCATATAAATTAAAGATTAAGATCTATCTCAAAAGTAGTTATGTCTTTTTTTCCTTTAATTAAAAAAATGTTATATATAAACATTAGTCATGATTTTTCTGGTATGTGGTATATTAAGCCATGATATTGATCTATTAAGCCATGATATTGATCCAGGATATAATGTTGTAGCAAATCTTATTTACAGATTAAAAGTTTCTATAATAAACTGAAGGTGAATAAAAATCTTGTTCCATGTTTTTAAACTTATATATATTTAACACATATATTAATTATTTTAATAATAATAATAATAATAATATTTAAAATAGAGTTGTAATTTAACTAATTTTTATTATTATTTTAAATCATGATTAAGTGTTTTAATGTTGGCCATATAATTTATATGACTTATCTAATTAATCTAAATTTTTTATTTGCTAGATATTATTTTTCATTAATTTTACTTAAAATTTAATTAAAATTTCCTCAAATTATAAAATTAAATTAAATAATTTACATTAAACATAAAACATAAATGTCACAGTTTTTTTAACATACTAAATTTTATTTATATATTCAAAACACATTTTAAATAATTAAAAAAACTAAAAATTCTATCACCACACTTGAAACGAATAAAGTATACAAGTTTTTGGTTCAACAACTAGGTGTAGGTCAATTCCTCACAAGTATTGTGGTCCATTCCCGAGGCTCTATGTACAACTATGAACTACTACTTGTAAATCAATTCCTTACAAGTATCATGGTCCATTCCCAAGGCTCTATGTACAACTATAAGACTATTACAACTCTATGTATAGCTATGAGACTACTCCAAAAATAATTTCTCTAACCAAACATTTCACAAGTCTCATGGTCCATTCCCGCAGCTCTATGTACAACTATAAGACTACTCTAAATGTGATTTTTTCTAAATGTGATTTCTCCAACGAAAAACTTCATGTTCTTGGGAAGGAAAAAAAAAAAAAAAAAATTCTATAACCACAATTTTTATAATAATAATAATAATAAAAATGACAATACAAATTCTATTACTCCAAGATAAAATAAATAAATAAATAATAATTTAGAGTACGCTGGATGCTCAAAACACAATCGGGTGGAAGCTGTCAACACATTCTCTGATCAATTCAATCATTTCCTGACAATTGGCTTAGACTAATTAAAAGCCCTGACTTCCGAGTCCCAGCCAAATCACGGTGAACCATGAACGAAGAAATAGATGCAGCCATGGTTTTAGATGAACTTTTCCTTCCCTTGACGATGTGGGATAAACTTTTCTGTCACATTTTCCAACTTTTGAATCTATGTCCAATGGCTTTGGCGCATTTTAAATTTATCTAAAAAGTTCAGAAAAATAAAGATAAATCCACTTAAACTTTTACTATGATATGAACCTTATCACCCATATTGATTTAAAAGTGGCATTCATCAAATTTTCGAAAGTATAAACATTATCCGCAACCATGATTCAAAAACGATGTTGAAATCCCGATCTCTTTCTATGGATTAGACGTGGAGACTCGCACGATCTGTTATGATCAACTCTTATTATGACAGTCGACGAATATTCAACTGAGTGGTGTACAGTGATCTTTAGCTTGATCCTAGATTTTAAGATAATTTTGAAATCTAATGGATAAGAGCGAAATTTTAAGTAATTTTTCTATTTGATATAATTGTAATGAACATTACTATGTGATGTTATCTCCTAACGTGATTAAATTCAACATATCACATGAATACAGTACAGTAAAGTTGATGGTCAAACATTACAATGTGCATGTGATGCCCAAACATTAGAATGTGTAACAATGTGATGAAGATATTTTTATGTCATATTTTAGTAAATATATTTCAACATCATAAGCATAGTATCATGATGAATAAAATCCATTGTTATTATACAATAAAATTGTTCTCGAAATAATGTGACAATGAACCATAAACAATTATAGTCAAACCATGGTATCTAAAGATAATTATGGTTTGTATAAGTTAATTAATATAAACAATGACTTACGAAATAATCATTAAGGAATATTTTAACAATACTCAACACAACATAATTATCTAAGGTTGAACTATGGGCAATGACAACTATAACTATAATAAATTATAATCAACCATGTACATGATCATGGTCATGGTAAACCATAGCTAACTATGATGAAACATAGTCAACCATGCTCTTGGTCAACAATTGAAAATGCAACATATCATCACTACAACTATAACTATAATAAATTATAATCAACCATGTACATGGTCATGGTCATGGTAAACCATAGTTAACTATGATGAAACATAGTCAACCATGATGAAAATTGCAATTTAACTTTACTGTGATTATACATAATGAACACCCTAAACTATAGGTAGCTCAATATAGTCAACAAAGGTTAAAATAAGGTCAAAAACGACCTTAATTAATCATAATCAACCATGGTGATGGTGATGGTCAACCATGGACATATCTGTTTTCAACCATAGTCATCCATGGTCAAATACAATCAGTCATGGTCATGGTCTAACATAATTAAACAAGGTCATACATAGTTAACCACAATCATGGTCAACCTCAGTCAAACATAGTCAACTATTAACAACCATGGTAAACCTTTTTATATCGTAAGAAACCATGTTCAACCATATTTAGCTATGGTCATGGGCTTGGTCTACTATTATCAACCATACTCAACCATGGTCATGGTCATGGTCATGGTCATGTTCAAACACGTTCAACTATAGTCAACCAAAGTAAACTATAGTCTATAAAGGTCAATGAAAGTTCGACATGGTCAAATGTGGTCTACCATGTTCAACTATAAATTTTCATGGTCAACAAAAGGTTGCCATGGTAAAATATGGTAAACCGTATTTAACCATGGTTAAATACAATCAATATGGTTACATATAGTCAACATGTTCACCCATAGTCCACCATACCCATCCTTATCTTGATTGCAACTTTCAAGAATATTCTAAAATCTAACAGACAAGAGCAAGGTCAAACATTGACTTCGCTCATGTCTATCAAATTATAGAATATTCCCAAAATTACAATCGAGTTATGTTCTGTTATCCACCATAGTTTATTAAAGTCAAATGAGTTCAACAAACTTCTTCCATGGCTAATAATTAATAGTCAAACATGCTCGACCAAATTCAACCTTTGACAGATGTGATTTTCCAAAATCTAGTAAAGTCAAACATAATCAACCATGGCTAACAAAATTCAACTATGGTCATACATAAGCATACATGGTGAACCATACTCAACCATGTTTATGTTCAACCATGCTCATCCATATTCCACCATGGTTAACCATAGATAATCATAGAAAACCATGGTCACAATCTACCATGCTCACAGTCATAATCAACCATGGTCATGGTCGTCAACCATAATCAACCACAGTCTTGCATTAGAGGAATTTTAAGGTAAAAAATGGGCCTAAAAAAAAAATGTACTAACAAAATTAACTTTAAAAGAACCAGTAGGATTAAAGATAATGATGTCATCCCTAGGGGAAATATTTTAGAGGGAAAAGAAAAAAACTACTTTTTTAAATTGTATTTTTGACTTATCTACTTATAGATTCAAGTGTAGGCACTTGTTGGATGTATACTTAAATTCCACATCCAATAAGCACCCGTTCGACATACTTCTGAGTAGACCTTCATCAAATAAAAATTGAAAATACATGAACACTCTTTTTTATGTATTTTCATTTCTTTCAACGTGGGTCTACTTAGAAGTATGCCGAGTAAAAACTCATTGGATGAGAAATTTAGTTATGCACCTAACTAATGCTTACGACATGACATTTGACCAAACCTATAAGAAGATATGCCCAAAATACAACAAAAAAAATAGTTTCCTTTCTTTTTCAAAAAACTTCATAACTCTTATTTTATTATTTTTACTATTATTTTATTATTTTCCTTAGGAGACCCTTTTTAGACCTAAATTCCCCTTATGATTATAGACATGACAAACATGATTTTGGTCAACCTTGATCACGGGCATCGTTGACCATGGTCATAATCATGTTTAAGCATGTTGAACCATAGTTAACAAAGGTCAACCAAAGTTCATCATTATCAAATGTGGTCTGCCATGTTCAACCATAGACAGTCAACCATAGTCAACCATGGTTAACCACAATCAACATTGTTATCTATAGTGAGCATGTTCACCCATGGTCAAGCATAGTTAAATGAGGTCAAGATAAATGACGTCAATAATTAATATTCATTTACAATCAAACATGACCAACTAAATTGAACCTTTGAAGATTGTTGTTCTGCAAAATCTATCAAAGTCAAACACAGTGACACATACTTAACCATAGCTAACAAAAGTCAACTATGGTCAAACATAACCTTACTTAGTCAACCATTCTCATCCATGAAAAAACATTATTTAATGTGATTGGCCATTATCAACCAAATCATACATATTTCATTATTAGTTATGTTGATATAATGATGGTCAATTATGAAATTATGGACAAAGTGGTGTTAAAAACATAATCAAACTTGATCTATATAGTCATAGTGAATGAACTATAATGATTCATTATATATATATTTCAAAATTAATTATATTGATATTTTAATTTACAAATCTAGTGATTCTACCACACATTGATTCTTGGTTATCAACTAACACAAATATATTAATAAAAATAATTGACTATAAAAATTAAACTATTTATATTTTCCACCGATCAAAACCAATGACTCAAAGTATATTAATACCTTTATCAACGTAATTATGATAATATATATCTAAATATAAATAATATTATGCTACATAAATATTACAACCAAATGTAAACTTGATTTTGGATTTATGGAGACAAACGTTGCATGCAATCTGGAAATAAATCCCAATTCGACGTTGTAAAAATATAAATATCTTTCAGCGGAAATATTAAATCCACAATTGAGGAGGAATGATATAAGAACTTGTAAAACTATAAATGTTTATCAGCTGAATATTAAATCCACAATTGAGGAGGAATAATATAGGAACTTGTAAAAATATAAATGTTTATCCGCTGATAAATCCTTTTATTTTTGCATGGTAAATCCTCTCTAATTGAGCCGGGAAGGGACTGATCTTGCTGCATTCTATCTATATATATATATGTCATTGTAAATTTGTAATTAACGAATATAAATAAAATTCGTTGTTTCACTCTTTTAACATTCGTTTTCGAAGTTCACATTTATGGTTGAAAATGTGCACAGATACTAATATCACTTTACACATTTATCTGAGTTTAAATTTTGATAAACATAATTCTGGCTAATATATTTAAAGTTCAACTCTGGGATTAAATTTATGCGCTTATGAGTTTTACACAAATTATTTTGAAGGCGCTGGTTATAAATTTGGGTGTAGTGTAGTTTGGTGATATTTACGTGTGTATATATTTATTATTTATTAGCAATTGTTTTAAAAGTGTAAAAAAAGATTTATAGAATTGTTAAATTGAAATTGTTGAATTGGAAAAGTTGTACTTTGATTTGAAATAATAATTATTGTATTAGATTTATGTTGTTTAGTATGTGTGTATTAAGTTGGTAACATACAATTAAAATAATAATTGAAATACAGAGATGATGAAAGTTGACTTAATTTGCTTTATTTTAATAATGAAAGATTTAAAATATTGTGAAGAAATATTGATTTTCTAGAATGGGCAATTTTTAGTAAGAGGAAACAATAAGTAATGATTAACTTTGTTTGGTTTTAAGAATCTTTACATTTTTTTAGAATCTTCTTACATATATTTTTTTAAAGAAATAAATAGTTTACTTCTAAACTTTTTTCTTTTTGTTTCTTTTCTTTTCTTTTTTTCTTTTTGTAGTCTAACTAAACTGTTTTTCGCCTTGAAAATCATGGAAATTCAGGTAAGATTTTAAGAAAATTAGGTAGAGATTTTTGTAAATCCACGTTATAACTATCAAACTTTAATATTTTGGGTGCCCTAGAGGTTTTTGATGGTGTTGAATCCATTTCCACCATAAAAATCATGATTCAAACACTATTACTATAAGATTTCTCAAAACTTTTTTGGCCCTACCAATTTTGGCCCTCTAGACAATGCCTCCATCTAAACGACTCCATTTTTTTTATCAATAATAATTATCATTATTATTTTAAATAGACATAAAATTTAGTCAATTTATGATTTTTTTAATTTTAACAAATTGAGATATATATGGAGTTTTCTTTTCTTTCTTTCTTTCTTTCTTTTTTTTATTTTATTTTTTATTTTTATTTTATTTTTTATGGATTAATAATATTTAATTTATATATTTACCTTAATTTTATTACCCTTAAAAGAGTCTCTTTCAATCAGCTAATCGTCTCACACTGTCGAACATATTGGATTGGAGTATGTCGGGCGGCGCATCTTGAAGCTCTGGTTCTAGGGTTTATGCATTCCAACGTCTGAACTCGCTTCATGCCGACGCTTTTGTCTCCCTTCTTCTAAGGTTTCGGTATCCTGAGGCTTCCCTTCTAATCGCCTTGAATGTCAGCCTCCTTTGGAGGGGCGAGTAATACCCCCCCTCCTCCTAACTCTGCCTCCACTACGATGTGAGATTCGCCAGATAACGTTGCGCCAGGGAAGCAGACTGTCCCTGATAGGGAAAACACTACAGAAAATGCTTATGATGCTAAGACCAGTTTTGATCTCCCTGGAAACGAAAGTACTGAACAGATTGCTTCGGAGGCTCAACAAAAAGCCTCCTCTGCCACTTGCATTCCTAAAGCTATAGATCGGATCAAAATCGATCTCCCCAGTCACCGTATCAATGGACACATTCAGTACATGAAGGATCACGCCCTCATTGGGAAGTTCATAGGTCTTTGGCTGACTGAGAAGGCTTTGCAAGGATGGATTATATCCAAATGGAAGCCCAAGGGACAAGTTACCCTGCAGCTTGGTCCTAAAGGATTTTTCACTGCTATCTTCCACTGCCTTGAGGACAAGAATCACATCTTTGAAGGAGGCCCCTACTTCTTCAACTCCGCAGGACTCTACCTACGTGATTGGATTGAAAGATTTCATCCAGACAAGGAAGATTTCAGTTGGGCTCCAGTATGGATACAAATGTATTCCCTGCCTTTGGAATACAGGGACGAAGAAACTCTGCGGGACATTGGAAATGGACTCGGAGAATTTATAAAGGTTTCTGAGGAAACAAAACTCCGACGCTACACTTCCTACGCCAGAATCTGCGTTTGCATGCACCTTGCAAAGCCTCTCACAGATTCGGTAAGTTTATTCCACGATGACTTTGAATGGATTCAGACTATTGATTATGAGCATGTCCCTTTCCGATGCAGAAAATGTCATGAGCATGGCCACCTATTCAGAGATTTCCCTCTGAACCAGAAACCCATTGCCCCCTCCCCTAATGTTGGAAAAGATGTAGATGGATTTACCAAAGTCTCCTCCAGGAAGAAGCATTCCAAGAAATCTCCTATCATCTCTACCGCTCCCAACATCCCCAATACTAGCAACAATTTTGAGGTTCTTGCTCCTCATGTTCATTCAGAAGCTCAATAGGGCCAGCGACCTTCTTCTAGCCCCTTACCGGACGCTCCTAATTCAAATCTCAAAACCCCTCTAGCCTCTGATTCGACCAAAGTCTCTCTTGCCTCCTCTTCGGTTGACAACCAAATCAAACCCACCATTCCAGTCTCTACGCTCATGGACATGGATTGCACCCAAGCATCTGCCCCCCCTTCAGGGTTGGAAGGCATTGAATTGAATGTCCCTACTCTCATGCAGGATGAACTTGACAGTGTTGACATCGGGGAGCTTGATATTTTGGCTCTGGAGGAAGCCTTCCACCAGAAAGAGTACAACAACATTAAACCCCATCAGATAGATAAGTTGGAAGTTGTCCTCTCTCGTGCACAACAAAGAAACTCCTTGGGCATTCAAGCAGGAGGACCATGGGACGATAGGAAAATTATGAAGGAATAAAAAAAACGAGGGAGGAAGACAGCTTTGCATATAACTATTATTGCAGGAGAAATACTGGTGGAATCCGGCAGATTCCCCCAGTTGACAAAGTTCTACAAGGCTCTCCCGCACAGTTCCTCATGAAGCTCATCTCGTGGAATGTGAGAGGGCTCAATAGCCCCTCAAAGCAACGAATGATTAAAAATATGATTCAAAAATACAACCCCTCAATGGTCTTCCTCCAGGAGATGAAATGCAACAACAAAACGCTTGAACTCATCATGGCCAAAGTTTGGGCTAACTGTCGCTCAGTTTCAGTGGATGCTTCAGGTGCTTCCGGAGGGTTGGCTATTATTTGGGATCCCCAAGTCCTCTCTTTGTATGACTTCCACGCATCCCACTTTTGTATTCAAACGACTTTCCATCTGCTAGGTACCAATATCCATGGTCACTTAACCAATGTATATTTCCCGCAAGAAACTCAAAGAAATTAGATCTGCTCAATACCTTAACAGACTTAAACTCTACAAGGCATCTTCCGCTTTGGTTCTGTAGAGGGGATTTCAATATGACCACCACTTTGGAATAAAGATCAGGAGGAAAGCACGGGCTAGAAGGGGACTGCTTAGGCTTTAAAGAATTCATTTCAATTAATCAGCTCGTGGATCTGCAAACCTCCAATGGCACATTCACTTGGACCAAAAAACGCAGCGGGCCGCAGCACATTTCTTCCCGGTTGGATCGATTTCTCATGATAGACAACACTATTCATCTTGGAGGGGACTTTCACTCATCCATACTTCGCCTGGCAGGCTCGGACCACTGGCCCATCCTCCTAGAATGGTCTCGACCGGGCTCACATTGCAATAGACCATTTAGATTTGAATCATTCTGGTTCTCCCACGCTGGATTCAAAGACTTTGTCACTAATGCATGGAGCTCCTTTATTCCAGTGGATGGCTCAAAAATGTTTCAATTCCAACAAAAGCTCATAAATCTCAAGCATTCTCTCAAACACTGGAATAAATCTCAATTTGGCAACATTTTCGACAACAAGAAGGAGCTAGAGCTTCAAATGAACCTTCTTCAGCAGAAAATCATCATTGAAGGCAGAACAGAGGACTATGACAAACAAGAAACCACTCTCCTCACAAAAATTGACAAGAGCAGGCAACAGGAAGAGACTTTCTAGCGATAGAAATCTCGAATCAGATGGCTTCAAGACGGCGAGAAAAACACAAAGTTTTTCCATAGATCCACTATACAATGAAGGATGCATAATCATATTGCCTTTCTTAACAGCAATCAGGGCATTCGTCTAGAAACGCACGAGGACATTGAAAAAGAGCTCAGAGGGTATTTCAAAAACATTCTGCAAGAACCGGAAGGTAATCGTGAGCAAGCTATTCTCTCTGTAACTCAACATATCCCTAAAATCATAACAGAGGATCACAATGCTTTGCTTCTCCAGCCGGTTACACTTCATGAGGTTGAGCAAGCCATTGTTCAACTTAAGGATGGGAAAGCGCCAGGCCCAGATGGATTCACGGCCAATTTTTTTCACGCATTCTGGGAGATTATTAAGCTGGAAGTTTGGGCTTTAGTGGAGGAATCTCGATCCATGCACTGAATCCTTCCCTCACTAAACTCAACCTTCCTTGCACTCATCCCCAAGGAGGAGAATTCAAGTACCCCGGATAAATACAGGCCCATAGCGCTTTGCAATGTTATTTATAAGTTGATCTCCAAAGTCATTGCGAACAGGCTTAAGCCTCTCCTTCCTCTCCTTATCTCGCCAGAGCAAACAGGGTATGTGGAGGGTCGTCAAATCTTGGATGGCATAATCCTATCGCATGAGGTAATTCACTCCCTCAAAAACCTCAAGAAACCAGGTATGCTTCTCAAAATTGATTTATCAAAAGCTTTTGACAAATTAAGCTGGAATTATATCAAACAAATCCTTCTAGCTTTTGGTTTCAATGCTTCTTAGACTAGGTGGGTAATGAGCCTTCTCTCTTCTCCCAGCTACTTTATCCTAGTCAATGGCTCTCCCTCTTTATCATTCCGGTCTTCTAGGGGTATTCGTCAAGGGGACTCCTTATCCCCCTTCCTTTTTGTGCTCATGGCTGAAGGCCTTAGTCAACTCATTCATCATGTTGCCTCCTCCGGTTCAATTAAAGGTATCGCTCTCCATGACAGCTCCCCCATCACTCATCAACAATTTGTGGATGATAACTTGCTCTTTGGCCATCCTTCTGTACAAGAAGCCTGAACCCTCAAATCTCTGCTTGACACCTTCTCGGAGGCTTCTGGTACAACCATCAACGCTGCTAAATCCCACATTTTCTTTTTCAATACCCCTCCCATCTCTCAACATAATATTGCAAGAATCTTGGGCTTCATGATTGATGTTCTTCCTTCCAAATATCTTGGGGCTCCCCTGGTTGACTCAGCTATTAAGCATGCCTCTTGGAGAGCCCTTTTGGATAAGATGGAAGCTCGCCTCTCCTCCTGGACCTACCGCTCTCTCAATTTGGCCAGCAGAGTTATCTTAATCAAATCTGTTCTTCAAGCTATGCCTCTCTACCTCTTCTCCATTTTGGCTGCTCCTAAATGGGTGCTGAAGAAAATTCGCAACCTCCAGAGGAATTTCCTCTGGGGTTCTTCGAGCCTCAATAGAAAATGGGCTCTTGTTAAGTGGAATGAAGTCTGTACTCCTAAAACGACAGGAGGATTAGGCTTACGAGACCCGCTTCACAGTAATCTTACCATGGGGGCTCGTATCTGGTGGAGTTGGGTCTCTAAACCTCACATCCCCTGGGCACGTCTTTGGCAAATCAAGTATGCTCCAGGTAGATCCCAGGCTAATCTCATCCGTTTTAGTTCTGACGCTCCTGGCTCGTTGATATAGAATGTGGCAAAACTTCATGGACCCTTCATTCAAACTCACAGTTTCTGGGAAATCCATTCTGGAGACAAAGCTAGATTTTGGGAAGATTCTTAGCAACAGTTGCCGAAACTCTCCTCGCTCTTCCATAAACCTCTGTGGCAAAACAGTCTTCGGAATGCCATCCCAAATCATGTTAATAATTTCTGGCAACCCAATTCTTCCCATGGTCATCAGGTTTGGAAACCCGCTCTTACCTGGCAAGAAGATTGGCAGGGGGAAACCTTTGGCGACATTGAGCAAGAGCTAAGTCTTAGAAGGATTAAGGTATCGAATCAAGCTGACAAGTTAAGATGGGGATACACGCCTCGGGGTAACTTCTCTACTCAAGAAGCTTATAGATTACTCTACTGCCCGCAGCAGGAAGAGCAGGATCACATCTGGGCTCAAGTCTGGCAACCTAATACCTGGCCTAAAATATCCACCTTCCTTTGGCTCCTCAGCAAAGGAAAAATTCTCACTTGGGACAATCTCTTAAAAGGAGGTTTTATCGGACCATCAAGATGCCCCAATTTTCAGTCTCAGGTAGAAACTTTACAGCACCTCCTTGATTCCTGTTCGCTAGTTACTTATCTCTGGGATCAATTCACCTTATGCTTTGGATGGATTGGGCGACTGGAAGGGGATATCAATAATACAATCATAAGATGGCCTTCACATCCGTTCCAATGTCTTTTGCTCAATACCATTTGGAACTTGTTCCCGGGATTCATCTACTGGGCCACATGGAAGGAGCGTAATCACAGAACTTTCAAGGATGTTGTCACTCCAAATGCTATCATTTGGTCCAATCTCAAGCGCAATCTGCAAGAAACTTTGGCTCTTACTCCCTGGCAAGAATCGGATATGCCGTCATCACCAACAGAAAGTCTCATTTGGAAGAGATGGAACCTTGATCTCAATCACACTAATCAGCAATCCCAGAACACCCTGAAGCATTCAGATTCGCCCCTTTCCTGGTTGCCTCCTATGCCTCGGGCTTTCAAAATGAATTTTGATGGCGCAGCTAAAGAAAATCCGAGACCTACTGGTTTTGGAGGCATATTCAGGAATCATGAAGGAACTATAGCTCGCATCTATTTCGGCTCTCTTGGTCGCGACTCTAACAATGCTGCTGAACTCAAAGGCTTATGGCGGGGGTTGTGTATAGCGGAGAAAGAGAACTTCTTCCCTCTGGAAGTTGAAGGGGACTCTCAGATCCTTATTGAAGCGACAATCCGTCTCCACTCTGGCTCTACAGCTTCCAACATAGCTTCAAGTTGGAGACTACAAAGTAGATTGGAACTTATTGAAACTTGGCTCAAGATGACTAAATCTATATCCTTCAAGCATATCAGACGCACAACCAACAAAGTTGCTGATCGTTTGTCTAATCAAGGTGCTCTTCAGACAACTCCATTCTACGAAGGCCTGCTTCAGAATTCCAATGATGAATAGCTCATTCAGGACTGCACATCCTTGGTGCAACAGGATCTCCAAATCCCGGATGCGAGTGGCCATCACGCCGGATAGGTGGCAAGGGTGGTGGGCAGGCGCGTGGGGTTCTACCACTGCCAACCTTCTTTGCGTCCTTTGCGCCATTAATTGCATTAACATTGCACTGTCTGGGGCATTTATGCGGCACACTCATCCAGACTCGCGCTCAATCCACAGAGATATGGCTTCTCCAGGACGCTACAGACCAGATTTGTTGCCCCTTTGCTCCCGTTGTGCTTCAGTGGTCTCTGAGCCAAGCTCTCGGACCAACACTGGTCGCAGGTGCTCGCTTTCCTATTGTGTTAACCTTGCTCCTAGATTGCACTTCTCGCAAAGCTCCTTTTGCACTCAGAGTTTTGGCATTCTTCTGTTTCTCTCCCTGTGAAGATTGATTCTTACCAGCCTTCAGTCCTCAGTTTGGGCACTTCCTGTTCTTTCAAATTTAGAACTTCTCATCTGAATTCCATGCCTCGTTTGCGCCATAGGATGAGAAGCCGACGAGGCTCGAGCCGTGGTGGTCCTTCTCGTCGCCCTCCTCCCTCCTCGCCTTGCTCCTCTTCTCCGCCATCTGATTCCATGAGGGGACGATATCCTGAGACTCGCAGCAGTAGGAGCTCTATGGTGGGGCGTGGGAGTGCTCTGTAGGCTAGAAACCTCTCCAGCCTACTCTTGGGTCAGCAGCACAGAACTCAGTTCCGCTTCCCCTGCTTGCTCAACATGCCTACTGTCACTGCCACCATCACCATTGACTTCAAAGAAGAGCCGCCTGATTCGACTGCCAAGCTTTTCGACTCTCCTCCGGTGCATTTGACGTTTGATTGGCCCTGTTCTCCTCCTAAAGCTGGTCAGAAGCTGAAGATGGCTGAGGGCAGCTCCTCGCAGGTCCCCTTCTTAGATTCTGTTGTGGGCGTCTTCAAGGGTGGTTGTTCTACTGCTCCGGTTGTCGAGGAAAGGGCGGACACTTCCAAACAGGTTGCCCCAGATGATAATGTTGCTGTGCAGGACGAGGGTGACCCCGACGCTCATGCCTGCCCTGTGGTCGAGTCGCCTCCTTCCTCTCAAGGTAATTAATGGCCCTTCTTCATTCAGGCTTGTTTTTTGCTGCTCTTTGTGCCAGGCTCACCTCTGGTATTCGTATGCTGACTTAGTTTAGCTGGTTCTACTTCCACTGCTCTTTTGATTGTCGGTTTCCCCTTCGTGGGCGGCAGACTATTCTGTATAAGACCGTTCATGTTTACATCTCTGAAGCTAAATGTTGTAGGTTGATATACTGTTTGGATACTCCGGCCGGTTTCCCCTATGAGGGCGGTTTTTTTGTGTTTCGATGCCCATCCGTGCTTCATTGTTGTAACTGTCTCTCGACACTGTGTGTTGTTATTTTGACAAACCATCATGGTTGTACTAGAATGCCCATCTCTCAGGCCAGAATCTCTGAGGCCTCAGCCTCCATGTAATGCATTTTTGTATATTAATAGATTAAACTTACGCAAAAAAAAAAAAAAAATTATGACCCTTGCACTAATTTTATTATAGTTATTAAATTGTAATATTTAAATTATTAATTTTTAAAATAAAATAAATTTGAAAATGTAATTTAAAAATAAAATAAATTTAAGCCTATGAAAGTATCTTATTTGATTTCCAAAATATTTCATATTACATATTTAAAAATTAAAAATTTAATAAAAGTAATTTTTAATTCAACGTTATGACAACAACTCATTAAATTTTAATTGGGAGATGAACCATAAAGACTCATTAACTTTTAATTGCTAGATAAACCATAAAAAATACAAAAACATAATAGTAAATTATACAAAAACGTTCAAATAAACAATCCTTTGTTTACCAATTTGCATCTCCTAAAATTTATTGTGATAGCTTACATAACCAATGGTAATTTTCTAATTAACCCTATTTATTTAAATATCTATGGGGCTTCCTTTGCTATAAAAGTAATGTGGTGAGTGGGGAATCTGTGTCCCATATAGATTTTAATTTTATTTTTGTTTCTCTCTATCACTCTACATTGTTTCTTGCATTGGAAAAAAGAATTTATATCTTGATTTAAAAGTTTTAAAAAGTGGAAAATATTTTTTTGAAAAGTATGAGATTTAAAATAAGTATCTTTTCCAAAAAAAAAAGTTTGACATATCATAAATTTCTAAATAAAAAAGTAAATAAAACCTAGTGAGTGACAAAAATACACACTCCTAAAACACTGTGACTCCAATGCCCTTTTAGAAAGACTATTTCCAATGTGACTCCAATGCCCCTTGAGAAAGTCTATTTCCAATGTCCGACATCTCCTCAGTTTCACACTGAGCAGTGAGACGAAGTGAACATTTTTATTATTAGATGCTGAATAATATCATCACCAATGCCCCTTTAGAAAGTCTATTTCCAATATCCATATCCGACATCTCCTCGGTTTCATATTGAACAGTGAGACAAAGTGAAATTTTTTATTATTAGATTTTGAATAATATCATCATGGGAAACCCTGTAAAAATGGCTTCCGGCTACATGTTATCATGGGGTATTTTAATATTGTGGTTATCCTAGTAGTAGCCTTCTCATTACTGCATTTTTCCATCTATCATATTGAGGGACCTAATTCTACAACAAAATTCACAAGGTTTTACGTACAATATACAAACAACAATAGCCAACAAAAAAATGTAGTGAAAACTGTATATATCTACACAGTAGTTAAAATAAACATACATATAATGATTTTAATATGAGAATATTATTGAACAATGGAATAATAATACTTTCTTATAGGTGCTCATGTTCTCTTAATGGCTTGGGGAGTTCACACCAGGACTGTGTTGAGCCAGGACATGATCACATTGATATTGGACCCGTGGACCCGCCTTAGTGACCTACAAGATCCACTCATGTTATATCTCCACTTCTGCATAGTAATATTTTCTAGAGCATGGGAAAATGAATATCATCCTCTAAGAATTTTAAAAATAAAATATTTAAGTTAGAGGTTGAGGTAAAACGTGAAAGGCTTATTTGTTAGGTCCTTGTTTCCTGCAATCAGAATTGAGAGTGGGTTTCATATCATCCATGGCTAATGTAAATACTAAATTGCAATATGATATTATTGGGTGTTATGTACTGCATCAAAAATATATCTGTGATAATGACATTTCAGATACTTGGTTTCTACTAGGGATACGCAAGGTTGCAATGTGTGTAATAAATCAGCTTAAATAATTGACCTTTGGTAGTGGTAGTCAATAATCCTAAATATCAAAGGAGAAACACAGAGTACACTGGAGCTTAAAAAAGTGATAAGATAACAACATCCTATCAATAATATTAAAGCACAGCCTAAGCATTTGTTTGGACTCTATTGGAAATGGCAAACAAGGCACCTTTTGGTAGACCATGGAAGAATATCATGAAATCATCAAGAGGTAAAATTATTCCACTCATAATATTCGTTTAGTGACCATGTATATACATCCCATTGAATCTAGGCTCAATTCCTAAATTCTCAAGATCACATACATAATTTATGTTTCAATATTGGCCGCAGTATCAACCAATAAGATGCAAACATCCACACCATACCTACTCTATCTATCAACAAAGAAGAAAAAGAAACCATAGATTTGGGTTCCCTGTACCCTAGTTCAATCAAATGATTGGATGTAAAGAATAAAGCCAACATTATAATAGTGTGGATGGCCCTTGTAACCATTTGTGCCAAAAACATCAAAACCCACTTGACAGGAATTGAAATATCACATAAGGATTAAGGATTTACCTTGGTTGAGCCAATACAAGCACTGGATAATGCCAATATTTTTGAAGAATTTCCTCGTATGACTATTTTTTTAATATCAACGAGCTCTAGACAACTCTTCATTCTATATGTAGAATCCCCTATAACCACTAGATCCAATACCTAAGGCTTTTGAGCCTCTGCAGCCTTGCCTGCAACAACCTTCATTGAAACAGTCCAATCAGCTATTAGAGTCCCAATATTGATGAACAATACCTTAGCATGAGGAGTAAAATTTGCAGTCTCTTCAAAGACGTGAACCATGGCTAGAGAAGCCCCTGCTGCCAGAAGGGTATTAGCCATTATGTCCATGGACACATAATTTTTTATGCACTAGATCGAAGGACACAATTCCCTCAGCCTGCATAGGGATTTCCAAGTCTCCAATCCTCATATTTCATTTTGTTTCCACTCTTTCAAATCCTCTAATGCATAAAGGCCACTGTGAATATCACTTCCCTAACATCCAATTAAATCTCATTGAAAATATGGGAATTTTATGAAATCTAGTGAAGCACATAATTCATCATTTTCCAGAGAGAATAACAAATAAACTAGTTTAGAATGCAAATGGCAAAAATTGAAACCCACAAACACCATATTGAATCAAAATATGAGGTTTGTCTTGCCACCCAGTTGAAATCATTGCTGAAAATCTCTGATTTTTGCTCAAACCCAACAAACACCCATTTCAACAAAAATTAAGAAAATAAAAATTAAAGCTACCATCATCTCAAAATTTAAGACATCTTCCTTGATACCTAAATGGAATTTATATATTAAATCTCAAGAATAAAAATCCATCCTTACCTTTATAAGTCCTTATGGGATTTCCCTTACATTGAAACTTGACTAACATGGATCACCATTCTTATGCTTTATTCTGGCTTTGCTTATGCGTCCGACTTCCTCGCAAGCACCCATTTCCCCTTCTGATCTACCAACTGCAGATTTTTTGACAAAATCCAAAGAAGATCTTTTCCAATTCTAAAGAAAATATATGCAGTTATTTTCCAATGCTAAAGAAAATATATGGATTTCAAAACATTTTCCCCCTTATTCGGATTCGTAGGGAGTTGTACATTGACGATTTTGACTATCTTATTGCATATTAGTCCATGCGTTTACGACAATGCACAAATGAGATGATGCGAGCGGGACTAATAAGTTTTTAAATGCTACAAATCGGGCCAGAATCCTATATCCCAGGTCATATTCATGCAAAACACAGTGGGTAATGGATGGTAATGAAAACACGGTAAGGGTTATTTATTTACAAACCATCCAGGTGTCAACAAATCCATACCAGTAGCTAAAGTGGGATATATATTAGGAACAAATGTGGTAGTGCACACATGTCACTTGCAGAAGAAAAAGGTAGACAAAATTCTGAGGTGAATTGATTCAAAAGAAAGACCTATCAACCTAAAAATGTATAAATAATTTAATTATTGAATATTTTTAACAAATTTAAATAATATATAGTCATGATTTAAATTTATGAATATAATGAATTATATATATATATATATATATATATAAACTAACTCTAAAAACTATAATAATCCAATTATTATAATATATAATAAAACAACGTTTAAATGTGGTCGTAACTGTCTGAAAATGACACGAGCCATTAGATGTAATCTTCCTATTGATCATTCAAGGTCGTATACATGGGTTCCTTATGGGGATTAAGCAGATAAGTTATCAACTTGTTTTAAGTGGAAAAAAATGGACAAAAGAGGCCAAAATTTGGAAAATAATGGCACAAAGCTTCTTAAAGCTTCTTTCCGGACGAACTAGGGGAAGGCAATTTTACTCTCATATAAACAGTATAAAAAAACAGTATCAAAGTTGAAAATTTAAAGGGGTAGGCATGTTTATTTTGGTAGACGTTTTTTATTTTGGAATATAGTTTTAAAATCTTTAATTTAATTATTAATAACTATTAAATAAATGATAAGAATTTAATCTTTAGAAAATATTTTAAGTAGTAGAGATATATGAAAGATTAAGTTTTATCATAAAAAATAGTTATGTCTTCTCTTTAGTTTTAATTAAATTGATTATTAAGAAAAATATCATCTGAATATAAGTTATGGTTTTTCACTATGTGGCAGTAAGTCATGATATTGGTCAATAGTATAATATAGTATTATAACAAATCATATCTACACATTAAAAAACTTGATGAATTTTTATGGTAAAGTGGGGTGAATCTTTGTAGTTAAAAATCTTTTTCCATGTTTTTTTTTTAAATGTATATATGTTTATCTCAAATATTAGTTTTTTTAATAATGATGATGATGATGATGATGATTAATTTTTGCCAAGGCAATGCGGCCTATCGGACCTCAAGAAAGGAAAAATAATGTAAGTTTGATTCTTCAAAATCTTGTTTCTATGATCCAAGCGAAGGGAAAGAAGCACTCCAAGATTGGTATAGGTGGTGGGTTGGCTTAATAGGTTAAGAAGATTGGAAGTGTGAAAAATTTTAGGGAATTGAGAGCGGATGTAAGTAAGAGTCGATGAGTCTAAAATGAAGTGATTTTCATCTTCCACCTAATTAGTATCACAAATATAATAGATACTATCGTTCCAAAGGGTCTTGGGAATAGACCACCACCTGGTCTCACTCAGAAGCTCATGAGAATTATAATTTAGTTATTTTTATGATTTTTTTAATTTTATTATTATTATTATTATTATTTTAAATTTTGGTAATTTGAAATATATCTTGGGTAAGTGTTTGATGTCTATAGGAATTTATCAACCAATTAACTAATATGGTTGTGCTAATTAATCTAAAACTTTTACTTGCTTGGTATTATTTTTCCTTAATTTTATTTAAAATTTAATGAAATTTTCTTAATATTATAAATTTAAGTTTAGTAACTTGAATTAAACAATAAAAATAAAAAAAATTCAAGAGACTAAATTTCATTTATATTTAAAAACACATTTTAGCTAGTACATGCTCCTTAGTTTAAATATAGTTTAATTAATCTAAAAGAAAATAAATAAATAAAAATCATTACAAAAATAAAACAACTAATAAAATGTTGTATTGTGGAATGCTATCATAAAAAATTAAGAAATATGATTAACTAATATTGTTTATATTACCATATATATATATGTATATTTGTTTTCAATATAATAATAAGTCATCTTAAACTGAAAATAAGGAGAAAAAAACTATATTTTATAGGAAGGAAGTAAATTAAAAACAAAAAATTAATAACTAATAGAAATGGGAGTTACTAAAAAGTCCATCACCTTACACATAAATTAATTTTAAATATAATAAAAATAACAAAAATTGAAGCAAACATGCATAGATACATAATATACACCACGGTTTTTTTTTGATGTAAAAAAAAATAACAAAAATCAAACTGGCAATATTAAACTATAGATAAATAACATAATTTTTTAATAAAAACAAATTAATACACAATTAAAACATATATAATAATTAAAAAATAAAAGTTCTATCACTGTATTCTGGAAGCAAAATGACAAAATTTGCGAATAAAAATACTCACGGTATTGCGAAGGAAAAGGACAAAAAAATTGACTCCGCTCGACGCGATAAACGAACGTTAGAGATATGTTTAACCCTTAGTCTAAATATACTCCTCGCTCACGCAATTGTTAATCATATCCGATTTGTGGGCATTATGAAAACTTTTGGCAAACATGCTCATGTCCCACAACACAATCAGGTGGAGTGGGAGCTGTCAGAAACATTCTCTCTCCTTGCGATTCTCCAGTTCCAATCAAAACATTCTGCAGCGGTTATTAATTTTAATCAGTTCATGCAAATGGTGCAGACTAATTAAAATCGTTGACTCCCAACCAAATCACGGCGAACCATGAATGAAGAAAAGGGGACGTCGAACGCCGATTGTGCGAAGAAAAAATGGTAATTGGGCGCAAGTGGACCCTCGATGCTCACATGGAATTTGGGATTGAACTTTTAATTTCTTAGATTTAGATTTACAAGGTCTTGCTACCATGCTTTTTTCTTTAATTATACCATTACAGACCAATAGATCCATTAAAAAAAATTGATTATGATGTGAACCTTATCACACTTATTGATTTAAAAGTGACATTACTTAAATTTCTGAAAGTATAAACCTTATCGGCAACAATGATTCCGAAATGATGTTGAAATTTTGATCTTAAATAGGCGTCTAGACTCGCACGATTTATCTTTCACTTAGGGCAATTGGCAAATTTTGTTATGATCAAACTCCTATTATGACAATTTGTTTTTTTTCATCAAATTCTAAACTAGCAATTGTCTTTAAAGGTGCAAAGGTACACCGAAGGAATAAAAAGTTTGGAAAAATTATCTCACCTCTCACTCCAATGCAATCATTGTTAATCGTTTCAATGAGTGGGGAAAAATTGTTTCTCGATAAGAATATATAGATGACATCTATCTAAAGTT
Source organism: Pinus albicaulis (assembly GCA_034641835.2). Lineage (NCBI taxonomy): Eukaryota > Viridiplantae > Streptophyta > Pinopsida > Pinales > Pinaceae > Pinus > Pinus albicaulis. The sequence goes on along the minus strand of JAXQQM020065591.1, from coordinate 125,491 downwards.
GCTCAGAGACGTTAGAAATGGGCACACAAATCTCTGAAGAGGACACCACTTAGATTTTAATGACAAATGAGTTGAATTAGGTTGTTATTAGGATTGAAGAAGGCATTTTCGGTATTCAGAAAGATGTCATTGTCAGTTCCTTTGGTACAGTCCAATGTCGGATCAAGAGGAATGGGAATGAAAACAAAGGAGGTAGAACTAGAGTAGAGTGACTCTCTTCCAGAGGTGGAAAGAACGACATTCTTCCAAGAAAAACAATCTAATTTTTTTAATCGTTTTCTCGTTAAGTTAATTTCTGTGCTAGTTTTGAAATTCTAGGTTGTATGTTTTGTAAATATGGGAATGATGATAATATAAAAGTCCTTTTAGAAGAAAAAAAAGAAATTCAAGCAAAATGGGTAGCACATCTCACCTTTGGTGACTTCGATTACATAATTTTTTTTGGAATAGGAGTTATCTTCTAAAGTAGACAATCTTGAATTCACCAACCAATTTCTAGGTCATGCTTGTGAAATCCCAAGCACACCATCTGTGATCTCAGGCTTGGGCTTGTTAATAAAACTATCAATCCTTGAATGCTTCAAATCATCGTCCAAGTCCCCATAATTTTCCATTTTTGGGTAAAGGCAACACCAATGGCATTGATTTTGGCCAAAGCTAGATTACAGTCAAATCCAATCCATCATATTGATTAAAAAAAGGTGACACAAAAGCTATATTACTCAATGATTAATCTACAAAAATTAAATATTTCCTTACACCCTAACTAAAGTTCCATCACATCTTTGCATTCTTCATTATTGTTAAATCTTTCTGCATCACATCTTTGTGTTATTCACAATTGTTAAATCTTTTTGTTTCCTCTTTTACAATATCATAATATAATGAAGATGAAGATGAAGATGGTTAACGTCCACTGAGACCAAACTTTGGTCTATCAGACCGAAAGAAACGAATTATTTAGTTTGATTTAAAATTGTACTCCTATGCTCAAAGAGCTTGGAGAGAAGCATCCCGAGCTCACTATAATTTTGACATGTTAAAAGTCTAGGAAGTTCGGTATTGCAACAAAAACTATGAAACTAAGATCTAATGTGGGTGTACGCAGGGCATTCTAAGAGGAAGTTATTTTCATCCTCAATGTTCATATTCTCACAGAGATGGCAGATCCTTTCCACCCATGGTGTTTTAGGAACTTCCCAATGACCTATTTCACTATGGAGCTCATGAGAGTTTGTTCTTATCTTGGCTATATTAATTTTTTTCTTTGAGCTAGTTAAAACAGAGAGATACTTTTGATCTTCTAGAGTCGGGTTGATGACCTCCTTATAATATCTTAATTTTATTTTAGCCTCTAAATCTTTCTCACACCACATTTTCTCTTTAAACTTAGAAGTAAAAATATTTTTAATGTTATTAATATTTTGCAATTCAACATTTTTCGTCGATCTCCCAATGGTTTAACCAGGCCTTGGTATCTTTATACCAACCTCGTTTGAGCCTTAGGTGGTTTTAGCTGGAATTTAAATCTAGCTTAGGAAGTCTATGGTCTCCCATGATATTGGTTTTGTGCTTGTACAACAAGAACCTAGTCATAGCTAGGCTCTCGATAGGGGAAATACCCACGTCTATAAGGAGAATATGATAGGGTGTACTGCTTTTAATTTTGAGGTTATATGTTATAAAACACTTCTGTATTTTCTCAATATTTCTCCAGGATTCTCTAGAGATGTTGCAACCTAAACCTCACATCTATACAAGATAACAAGAGTGACTAAAGTTTCAAAGAGGAGCTTCTTTTTATCCCACATCACAAGGTTTCCTGCTTTACAATTATTTTCAAGACCAAAATAAGCTTTCCACCCTCCATTAATCCTTTTCTCAATGTTATAGTTCCAGTTGAGCTTGTGATGAATATCAATTCCTAGGTACTTGTAAGAAGACACTTCCTCCAAGTTGCTATTGTTATACACAAAATTAGCATAAGTGTCCTTCTTGGATTTGATAATCATAGCTTTTTTTTTGTCAGTATTAATAGTCATACCCATTGTAGAGCAGAAATCCTTAAGAAGTCTTAGTTTCTTATCAAGATCATATGGGCACCTTACAAGAAGATTAATATCGTCAGCATAGAGAAGAAGGATGATGGCTATTCTAGCTTAGACTGTGCCAACACAACTTGCTTCCTCTAAAAAACCTTCTAGCTTGTCGATGTAAATGCCAAATAGGGCAGGGGAGAGGGGGCAACCTTGTTTAACTCCGATATTACACTTAATAACTTTCGATCACCCCTCATTTCTCTTAAACTTGGCAATTACATTCTCGTATAACCTTATAATGACATCTCTCAACTTGAAAGGAACCTTTAGCTCTTCTAATCTATTCCATAGGTTATTTATAGGTACCATATCGAAAGACTTTATAAAGTCCACAAAGCAACAAAAGAGATTGGATTTATCATTACAACATTCTTCCACAATGATCCCAAGTGTAACGAGGTGGTGCGTTGTTGAGTATTGCCTTCTAAAACCTGCTTGGCCTTTAGCCCTCTTACCTTCACTTTCAATCCATATGCTCATATTCTTTTCCAAAATAATACCATATAACTTGGATAAGAGAGGGCTAATCATAATTGTTCGATAATTAGAGCGGTTATTTGTATCCCCACTTTTAAAAATAAGAATAATGAGGCCCTAAGTCCATGGTTTATGGAACCCTTGCTTGAATGCTTGATTGAAAATCTTGTGGTTGTGAGGGATGAGGATAAGACCTCCAATTTTTAATATTTTTGCCTGGTAACCTTCAATTTCCTTAGCTTTTCCATTTGCAGGTGCTTAACCCCAAAATCCATGTCTTCTAATGAGAAAACCTCTTCCATTGTGAGTAGGGTTTCAAAGTTATCAATGATATTTTGAGATTCATAAAGATTTTTAAGATAGGAACTCCAGTTGTGTAAAGCAATTCTATTATTATCTTTAGCTTTTCTAGTTAGAATATGCCTCCAGAATTTCTTAGGAGCTACCTTAGAGAGGTGTAAGAGATTATCTTATCTTTTATGAATATACTGCATTTTTTTACTTTTAGTTAGGGATTTGTGTATTTGTATCTTGCCAATTTTAAGAGACTCGTCAACATCTTCCTTAATTTCCCTCATCGCACTTTTACAATCTCTATCATACCAAGGGTTGTTTTTTCTAATTTTTTTAGTAATTGAAACTTCAATTGAGAACTTTTTAATAGAATATGAGAGGGTTGTTGTAAAATTATGATTGAGGTCTTCTATGTTGTCTATACTAGATAAAGGAAGCAAATTAATTTTTAATTCATTTACAAAAAAAATCATTTTTATTAGTTCTTCTGGCTATAAGGATTATCTTCTATGGGATCTCTATGCATGACAAATTGAGAGTTACAATTAAAGGTCTATGATCTGAGTCAGGCTCATGGTCATTTAGGATGTCAAAATTTATCATTTTGTTGTATAAAGGGATTTTTGTAGATTTGTTTTTTAAAACTCAATAAAACTTAATTTTATAATAAATTAACGTAGTTGAATCCCAAAAAATGATATCTAACTTAATTTAATATATTAATTGCACTGGGACTTGTCAAAAATACTTATATATTAATAATAGATATTAAAATTTTGTATAATAAATATTAATTTTTTTATTATAAATTGATTTTAAAACATTTAAATATAAAAAATATATATTATTATTCTAATATTTTATAGATTTATTTTTAAAAACCCATTAAAACTTAATTTTATCATAAATTAACTTAAAACCCAATGAAAAATCAAAATATCTCAAAATTTAGAGATTAGAATATTTGTTTTTCATGTAGGATGAGATTTAGAAAACTTTAAAGGACAACAAAATTAAAAACCAATGAAAAATAAAAATATCTCAAAATTTAGATATTAGAATCTTTCTTTTTTCATTTACGATGGGATTTAGAAAACTTTAAAGAACAACACACTTTCGAGCTAATTTCATGACAATTGCAGTGTAAGTGTCAATTTTTATTTGGAGGGAGGAGGACGAAAATACAAAGATCTGATTGGTCAAGTCTGCCTAACCAAACCCATCATAGAAACACCTTCGGTGTAAAAATATTCCTAAAATGATTTGGAGAAAGACCTAACTTAATCTATTCGTAGGCAAATGTTTGTTGAGAGGGAAAAAATTAGGAATAAAAAACTAGGTAGAGTACCTATGCTTAACACAGACACACAACCCGTTAGTCGACCGTATCTTCCATTAAAGAAAATTCTCTGACTACCCCATATGCGTGTAGAAATTATATGCACTAAGCATGCATATGTCCTTGATTCTCCTGATCTCACACTATTTAACTTTATGCAAAATACAGAATCAATTCCACTTGTTGATCTTTTGCGGAAATAATTAATTGCACACACATGTGAAGCATAAACAAAAATTATCAATCGTACATAACACAGTTTTTAACTGGGAAAGCCTGAAGCTGAAAACCCCGACTATATATTATGTAACATGGAGATCATATGACAATCTCATACAAGCATACAAAGCTTATCAGAAGCTCTCAGTACAGTATAGTCGTCATACACTAATCAGGCCTAATCTTGCAAATACATGCACCGATGTTTGCCACCTGCTAGCATGCCTCCACTGCGCAATCTCTGTTGAAGAATAGCTCTGAATGAATTCAAATTACTCCATCCTTGACTGCACAATCCTCATTGGCATCTCCACTGTGTGTTTGATGCAATCAATGCATCACTAATAGTCACAACAGATAGTCTATCTTTCCCTTTCACCTATCTCTCCATTGGTCTCCACTGAAACTGCCATGCACTGTAGTTAACTGATGTATTGTTCAATTGATTAATGAGTTATTATTTATGAATTAATTAACTAATTAATTCACTTCACTCTCACTAGTGTATCAATCAGTTAGACTAGATACAACTAGCTCAACTGAGTCTAACTGAGTTAAACTAAATACAACTCCATAACTACTTCTTCCAACTGTGTCATAACTTTGCCACTTGAGTTCTAATTGATTCCTCCATGCATTAGCACCAGTAAACCCTCAAGAATAGTGTAATTCCTTCTGGCAGCTGATGTGCCACATCTGTGCACTAAACTGAAGTGCTCAAAGAGAATAAGTTGTGGTTTAGAGTCTGATTATTATTAAGCGCTAATAATAATCGACATGCATATATTTTCAGATTGACGATCTATAAATAGACTTCGCCCAATATTCTAAAAATATAATTTCATCTATTTTTCCAACTTGACCAACCATCCACAAATAGCATCGTGCAACTTCTAAAATATGATCATCATGTCTAAAAATAGACTTGCGCCAAAAATAGCCTGCTGGTCCACTTAGTGAAGGCGACTCTTTTCACTAAGCTCATCATCTTGTTGAATCTCAACACTCCTTCTCAAAAAGATAGGGATTATCCTTCACCTCGATCCTGCCTCTATGGTATTCGAATTTGCTCCTGGTGAGCGCCTTCATCAGAATATCTGCATCCTGATCCTCTGTAGGAATGTACTGAAGCAACATGATCTTCTACTGCACACAATCTATGATATGATGATACCGGATATCAATATGTTTAGATCTGTCATGAAACACATGATTAATTGAGAGTTTAATGCAACTCTGATTATCACAATGAATCACCGTGGGATCTAAATGTGAACCGAGCAAACCAACCAGAATATTCCTCATCCAGATAGCCTCACATGTAGCTAAAATTTCTGCCATGTATTCTGCTTCCACTGAACTGAGTGCCACAGATCTTTTTTTCCTGTTGTACCAAGAAACTGTCGTAGATCCGATACTGAAAATCCCTCCTGATGTGCTCTTTCTATCTGTTCAGCTTCCTTCCCAATCTGCATCTGTGAAGCCATGAAACTTCACCTCATCTGTCTGTCTGTACCATAAACCATACTCAGGTGTGCCCCTGAGATATCTCAAAACATGCTTGCCTGCCTTCCAAAAGAGCTTGGTAGGCTTAACCATCGCTTGTGAAAGCTAGTTCACCGCATAGAATATGTCTGGTCTTGTATTGAATAAATACATGAGCGAACCCACCAACTGTCGATAAACAGTGGCATCCACTACCTCTGCCGATGTAGCATCCTCTTTCTTCCAATTTCCTGGAAGAGGAGTGTCGATAAGCTTGCAGCCTTGCATGTGAAACTTCTCCAGTATCTCCCGGGCATAATTTCCTTGAGACACAAACAACTCACCTTCCCACTGCCATATTTCCAATCCAAGGAAATAATGAAGGAGGCCCAAATCCTTCATCTCAAACTCCTTTGCAAGATCTAACTTGCACGAGTGTATCAACTGCTCATCACCTGTTAGTATTAAATCATCAACATAAAGTACAATGATCAAAAGCTTACCCTCAACCACAATCTGGTACAGGTTTGCATCCGCCTCACTCTTGGTGAAGCCAAGTCCAATGAAATAGCTATCGATCCAAGTGTACCAAGCACGGGGTGCTTGTTTCAGCCCATACAACGCTCTTTTGAGTCTGCACACATGCGAATCGCTGTTGAAGATCTCAAATCCTTCAGGCTGCTCAATGTACACCTCTTCCTCAATGATCCCATTAAGGAACGCAGTCTTCAAATCCATCTGATGAATGTGCCAACCCATCTGCGCTGAGAGAGTAAGGATGGTACATATGGAAGAATACCGTGCGACAAGTGCAAAGGTTTCTTCATAGTCAATCCCTTCAATCTGTGAGAAGCCCAGGCAACAAATCTTGCCTTATACTTCTCGACGCTCCCATCAACAACTTGCTTTACATTGTAGATCCATCTTGATCCTACAATTGATTTTCCCACCGGCCTTGGAACAATCTCCCAAGCACTATTTCTGAAAATGGAGTCATACTCCTCCACCATGGCATCTACCCATGTGGGCTCCTGTGCTGCTTCTTCAAAAGAAGATGGCTCTGTCACAATACACTTGCTCATAAGAGCCATGTATCTAGTATATCGGTGAGGTGACTGTCTCTGTCTGCACTGTGATGTAGAAACTCCTACATTTTGTGCCACATCCACCTTTAGTCTCTCAGCTTCTGTGGTACTCTTCCTGCCTTGTCTTATGTTTGGTTCTGCATGAGTGGACTCCTCCACTCCATGAATCTCCTTCTATGGCTGATCCACATCCAGAGGCTCATCTTTTGGAACAAGAAGTTCCTCCTCCGCATGCAAGTGTAGCTCCCTCTCAAGCGACAACTGCACGGCTTTCACCTTATTGAATTTTATATCTCGTCACATAACAATCATCCGACTATTTGGAAAATACACATGATAGCTATGTGGTGTTTCTGTGTACCCCACAAATATCCCAACTTCTGCAATCGGCTCCAACTTCTTCCTGGCATCCTTCGTCACATGAATGTAAACAGGTGAGCCAAAAATCTTCAAATGAGAAATATCAGGCTTCTTACCAGTAAAATCTTCCTCGGGTGTACTCATGCCATGTACTCTATGAGGACAACGGTTATGAGGCACTATGAGTTTTCTTCGAATTCCTTATTTGCTACAGAATTCTTTGAATTCTCGAGAGATGTATTCACCACCATTATCACTCTGTAGAGCTTTCACCTGCTTCCCGACTCCTTCTCCACCAATGCCTTGAACTCACAGAACTTTGAGAATGTTTCACTCTTCTTCTGCATGAAGAAGATCCAGCATCTACGAGAAAATTCATCAAAAAATATCACATAATACCTGTGTTTCACTACTGAAGCAACCAAGAATGGTCCACACACGTCTGTGTGAATTCTCTCCAGGATCAAGTTCTTCTTCAGACCTGGAACATGCATGACGTTCTTCAACAAGAATGGATTACCAGATTCCCTCTCAAAGGTAATGGTCCCAATTCCAGTCGCACTGTACTGACCATCATCAGCCATCTCTATATGCATCTGGAGGTCCTTCTCCTCCAAGTCAGTAAACAAATCTTTGTCTCCCGTCATATGGAAAGACGCACCACTATCAAGATACCACATCGATCCCATGCAGATCAAGGAAAAATCCAGCTCAAATTGTGAGGCTAAGGCCTCTCCAGCTACAGATCCAGCAGCCTGCTTATTCTTCTTCTTCTATGGACAGTTAGTGGCGAAATATCCATGCTCGTGACAGTGAAAAAACTTCACTTTGGACAAATCCTGCTTCTTGCCTTTCGCACCAGATTTAGAAGGATTTTTCTTCCCCTTCCCTTTCCTTGCTTTGGAAGCCAAAGCGAAATTCTCTTCATCTTCATTATTCGATGAAGATCCATCCCTGGTACCCCGCCTTATCTCCTCTTGCACAAGATCCGACCAAAGTTTCTCCCATCCTGGCAGTTTCTCCCATCCATTGACAGAGTCTTCGTAGCTATGCCAACTCTTCGGAAGCCCAAGGAGAGCCAAACTCACCAAGTTTGCTTCATTAACAGTAACCCCCACACTTCCCAGCTCATCCTTGCAATGGAAAAACTTCGTGAGGTATTTTGGAATACTTTCCCTTTTCTCCATTTTTATTTTTCTGAGCTTGTCTTTGAGCACCAACTTCCACTAGTCACTTCTGCTTTGGAACAAGTCTGTCAAAGCCTTCCACATTAAGAATGGAGTGGCTTTCCCGTGAAGGATGTACATAATGTGGTCCTTCACACCTTCCAACAGAATCATCCTCGTCTTTGCAGTCTTCTTTTTCCATGCATCAAGTAATGCAGCATCGCTAGATCTCGGCTTAGGAACATCGCTATCGATGAACTCTTTCAACCCATTATCCTCCAGCACTGCCTCCATCCTGTCCTTCCAGGCTATGTAATTCGAGCTCCCATCAAGGGCATACTCCAATATCAACACATTGAAAGACATTTCAATGTATACTCGATTTCTGCACCAAGAATCTTCTGTAGAAAATTCGAATCATCCACTAGCAAAAACTCACTTCACAATTGCAATCTTCAATCAACAACGCTCTGATACCATATAGAAATTATATGCACTAAGAATGCATATGTCCTTGATTATCCTGATCTCACACTATTTAACTTTATGCAAAATACAGAATCAATTCCACTTGTTGATCTTTTGCTGAAACAATTAATTGCACACACATGTGAAGCATAAACAAAAATTATCAATCGCACATAACATAGTTTTTAACCGGGAAAGACTGAATATGAAAACCCCAAATATATATTATGTAACATGGAGATCATATGACAATCTCATACAAGCATACAAAGCTTATCACAAGCTCTCAGTATAGTACAATCGTCATACACTAATCAGGCCTAATCTTGCAAATCCATGCACCGATCTTTGCCACCTGCTAGCTTGCCTCCACTGTGCAATCTCTGCTGAAGAATAGCTCTGAATGAATTCAAATTACTCCATCCTTGACTGCGCAATTCTCATTGGAATCTCCACTGTGTGTTTTATATAATCAATGCATCACTAATAGTCACAATAGATAGTCTATCTTTCCCTTTCACCTATCTCTCCACTGGTCTCCACTGAAACTGCTGTTGTCGACAATTTTGTCCCCCTAGAGACAGTCTAGAGTTGCCATAGACCAGTGCCTAGGACATCTTATCATAGCAAGGAGCTCATAATATATCTTGGGTTGTCAATCCAAAAGCTCTCTTACTATCTCTTGTAAAACAAGGAGGAAATTAGTTTGAATGGAACCAAACTCTTTCAGAAGCTGATACAAAGATAAGAATAATGTAGGGACAACATGCAAAACTCCAATACAAAAGCATCAGACAGTTAAGAGACAGCTTACTGCAAAGAGGGCCAGTTCAAATAATATGCCACATAAATCAAATATCAGGAAATGGATGTCGTGAAGAAACATGAAGGGGATACTAGTTAGCATGAGGCTGGTTACCCAGATACACAACAGAACCACATATGGGCTTATCCAACTAAGAATCCATACATGACAATGGCGTTTTAAAAGCACCCTCCTCAAGTAACTAATATAGCAGAAAATATGAATGACATGAACATGGAACAATATATCATGACTAGGCCTATTTAAAGCGCTTGACTAATCCAAGTATGGGCATCAACTAGGATGAATCCTTACTTAAGATCAGTGAGCCACTCGCATTCTAGAATATGATACAAGAAGATAAATGCAATGAAATGAGATATTATATTAAAACATAATAAAATATTACATACTGTGGGATGCCAAAGACCAGAATCCTCATTACAGTTATAACTCCTCCTCACTGAGACCCTACGGGCTCTGAGCCTTCATACAGAAAATTTACAAGATGTATACAAAGCCTTTCTTTGATTCTTTGATACACGTTCTGGAACCCTTACAATGCCTTTTTTCCAGTTTTTATAGGAGAAGGAGAAAACTCTAGAGAATGAGGTAGGTCATACATTTAATGATCTGATTTGAATATAAAATGGCGGAAAACATTCGCACCCACACTGTGAATGACTAAATATAATTAACTGTACTTTGTAATCTACCTTCAGAAATAAATGTTGAGGATGAAAATCTCCTTATAAATAAGACACACATAATAAAATATACGAATGCTCTGCCTTTTGCCGAAAGGGAAAAATCTGCTGCCATGAAACCTTGAGATTGCTTTGTGATTATGCATGGTACTCTCGCCCCCTTGAACCCTGAGCTGAAATTTGTATTTCTCAATGCCAGACACTGAGCTCCTCGATTTTCACCTGATGTTTTTCATATCCTCATTTATGCTTTCAGCTACCAGAATCTGCCCCCTTTGAATTGCTCTGAGAGGTTCAATGGATTTTCTTTCGGTTTCCATTAATGAGGTCCTATCATACAACTACCTCAAGCCTCCCTCTTAAATTTCGCCAGCGGAATATCATCCTTAGAGGAGACCTTGGCCTCTGTGATGAAGGCATAGATTAATGGAGGGTTCCTGCTGCTACAACTTGCAAAAATACACAAACATATTTAAAATACTGAACACGGGAGCGATGAATGTGGTGGCAGCCATGGCGATGGTGACATAGACTGAACGAGGTGGTGAGATAATGTAGGGTGGCGAAGAAGGATGCAGAGGAACACGGTGAATGAGCGCGGAAAAACTCGTAACTTAAACACTGAAATATGACCCCTAAATGGAGTATGTGAATGGTGGAGGGTAATGACAGTGCCACGTGGTCGTGCGAAAGGTCGAGCAGAAGGGGTGATGTGGACAGACGAGAGCTATGGTGGGATAGTCGACAGCGGAGGGGAAATAAGTCTGAGACACACGATTAAAAGCAAAATCGACGGCTGATATGGCGTCGAGCGATGACGTGATTGTGGGCCAGAGGCGATGCTGACGAGGTTAAAAGGTGCACAACTTCGGAGGTCGTGTGCCATTGGATTGAGCGCCCGAGATCAGACGGCTCACAAGAATTCCGCTGCGCATCTTTTGACCGGACGATAATGCGCAAAATGGGCAGTTTCATTCATCGTACACCAGGACACGCGTCATGCGATCTATGGAATTGCTGCCCCCATGGAGAATACCACTTACCCAACGGAGGTGGTGCGGAATTAACCGCCGGTTTTCGGGCGCGGGGGCCACCACAGTAAACTAAACTCCGCTTCGTCGATTTACTTCTGATCGGACGGCCACGGGCGCCCCCGAAACTTTGAACGGTTAGCTCCTTTCCGCTTGGCGCCCGGTCTTGCGCCTAAGTCATATGGGGAATGAAATGAAGGGGCTAAGGCTGAAAGGCTAGGCCCGATATGATTTTAATTGCGGAATTGAGACTTTGGGTAGTGTATTTTCGAGTGGAAAAAGGCAAAGATATGCAGAACATGAGGTTTTAGGCCATGAAAGGGGTTTTAAGGGTTTATATGGGGCAGTAGACCAAAAACTTGAAGGGAGGGGTTGACATGTACAACATCGGCTCCGTCTGGGGATGGTGCGTTCCTCCGTGGATGTGCCGAGAACTCTGTAGACCTTCAGATGCTCTTTTGGATGGCTCTGCTACTTAGCCTTTCTGCAATTTACTCCATAATTCATCGGCGTTCCCATCAAAACAAAACCGAAGCAAAACTTATATACAGTATGATACATCAGGCTTGTTTTGCCTGAATCAAAATTGGAAATATGATTTGAGGAATTGTCCATTTACAGGGGATTCAAGCAGATCACCCTGTAGGTCTTCCAATATGAACATGTTATTACCTTTCAGTTCTACAATTTTAAACGGACCAAACCAAAGTGGATCAAATTTAGCATGTTTGCCCTTTTCTACTCTTCGAACATCCCATCTGAGAACCAGATCACCAATTTGGAATTTCCTGTCTTTTGCATGCCGATCAAAGATGTTTTTCATTTTCTCCTGATACCCCGCTAATCTATGATTCACTTGGCTCCGTGTTTCCTCCAATTCTACCAGTTGTTTAATTCTTCTGACCATGTCATATGGTTCTTCCTGATTTTCCTGCATAAAGCGTGCCACTGGTAATGCCAGCTGCACCGGAAACACAACTGCTCGTCCATATACTAGCTCATAAGGAGATTTCCATGTTGCTCTTTTTCTAGTTATTCTGTTCGCCCACAGAGAAAATTTCAATTGGGAATCCCAATTCTTTTGATTCTCATTAATTGTCTTCTTCAAGGCCCTCACCAAAGTTTTGTTGGAAGATTCTGCCAGGCCATTCCCCTGCGGATAGTAAGCTGTGGAGTGATTTAATGCAATATTATACTGCTGGCAGAAATTTACAAATTTATTGGACTTGAAGGCCTGTGCATTATCAATTACAATTCTAGTTGGACAGCCAAACCTGGATATGATGTTCTCTTCCATGAATTTGATGATTACAGCATCTGTAGCATTTCTCGCAGGTATGGCTTCCACCCACTTTGTAAAGTAATCTGTTGCAGTCAATATCCATTTATGTTGGCCACTTGAAGGGGGATGTATTTCTCCAATAAAATCCAATCCCCATTGCTGAAATGGTTCATCTATATGAACTGGAATTAGGGGCAAAGCAGGCAGCTTTTGTCTCTCAGCAAATTTTTGACACTTATCACATGCTATAACCCAATTAAAAACATTTTCAAATAATTTAGGCTAATAAAAACTAGCCCTCAGTATTTTATGGGCTGTAGCCCTCCAACTGTAATGTCCTCCACAGATTCCTTCATGGAATTCTGTCATTATATTCTCCACTTCTTCTTCTGTAAGGCATAATAGTAATATACCTGAAGGATCTCTCCAGTATAGCTGTCCATTAGAAACTACGTATTTCTGTGATTTCATTCTTACAACTCTGTATTTTACCTTGTCATAACCCGGAGGACAACTGAGTGTTAAGAGATATTCAATTATTTCTTTGTACCAAGGACTAGTGAGATATTTTATGTGTATCTTTTGAGTGGCCAGCTCTAGTCCATGCTGCTCTTCTCCTTTTTCAGATTCTTCATTTGCTATCATAGATAAATTTATGCCTAGAGCCTGATGATTTGACTCAGACAGAATTTTGGCTAGCCCTTGTCCTTTAACCAACTTAGTGGGCCTTATGTCCAAATCATACTCCTGAATTTTTGCAATCCATCTTCCTCTTTTACCTTCGCTATCCCCCTGGATAAGAATGTCTTTGACAGCTGCTGTAGGGACATATGCAGTGATGTGAGATTGCAAAATATACATTCTAAAAGCTTTAAGAGACTTCACCAGGGCATATGCCTGTTTCTCCAATATGTTGTATTTCAATTTTGCATCATGCAATACCTGACTGAAAAAGGCTATTGGTTGCTCAAATCCATCTTCATTTTTCTGCAACAAGACTCCAGCTACTGTATGAGTTGAAGCAAATGAAAAAATCATAAATGGCTTGTTGTAATCTGGTCCCGCTAGCACAGGGGCTTCAGCAAATGCCTGTTTTATCCTTGTGAATGCATCTCTAGATTCTTGGGACCATTTCACCTCATTGTTCTTTTTAATCATATCAGTTATATGCCTAACTATCTCAGCATAGTTAGGAATAAACCTTCTCAGGAAATTGATTCGGCCTAAGAATACTTGCACTTCCTTCTTATTCCTGGGTAAAGGAATACTGTTTATAACTTCAACTCTCTTAGGGTCTATTTTCACGCCATCTTTAGTGACAATGTGCCCTAAGAGTTTTCCCTCATCTAATGCAAATAAAGATTTTTGAGGATTGATGGAAAGACCATACCTTTTGCATTTTTCAAAGGTTCTCTGCAAATGCTGAATGTGTTCAGTATCATTCTTTGAAAATATTGTGATATCATCCAGATATACCACCAGAAACTTATCCTACTCTCCAACAAAGGCTATGTCCATTGCCCTCTGAAAAGTAGCTCCTGCATTAATTAATCCAAATGACATCCTGGCATACATAAATTTTCCCCATGGTGTTGTAAATGTAGTTTTCTTCTGATCTTCTGGAAGCACAACGACCTGATTATAACCAAAAAAACCATCCATCATTGACATCCTAGATGCTCCCACCACTTTTTGCAGGATGTGGTCCATCTTGGGCAGTGGATAATTATCCTTTAAAGATGCTCTATTTAAGTTCCTGAAATCCACACACAATATTATTTCTCCATTCTTTTTTCGAACAGGAACTGAGTTAGCAACCCATTCAAAGTATCTTAATGGCACAATTATTTTTGCATGTAGCAGCTTCTTGATTTCTTTTTCAATGGAGGGAAGCAACAGAGGATTTATCTGTCTGAGCTTCTGCTTGTAAGGTTTTGCATCTTCCCTCAGAGGAATTTTATGCTGCATTATATTAACATCAAATTTTTTTAGGTCCTGATAGGACCATGCAAATACATCCTTATATAACTGAAACAATTTCAGGTATTTCTCTTTATATTCTTCCGGGACCTTTTTGGATAATTTGACAATTTTGGGATCAACATAAGTACCCAGATTTAAATCTTCCACTTGTTCTTCTTCTACTGTTTTACTGTGCTGCAATGGAACATCATTTTTATCAAATAATCTTTCTAGGGGCACTAGCCCTCTAGGTATGATATTTCCTTTCAGCTGCAACACTTTATTGCTTGCTATTTTTTCTTCCCATTTGTTTTCTACAACATTTTCAGCTTCCTCTTCTTCATTATCATCAATCTCCATATTGGAGAATTCTCTTACTGTCTCCAAGAATCTCTTCATTTGTTCGTCATCTTCAAATACCTGCCAATGTTTAACATTATCTGGGATTGATGGTCTGTATCGTACTTCAATTTCATACCTCAAAAGAGGATTCTGTGGAGGATGAAATGTGCTAGCAGCCACAGCAAGAGAATCTGCCATTCTGTTCTGCTCCCAGGGCATGAACTGTATATTAAAAGCCGAGAAGAAATTTTCCACCATGTCCCATACTTCATTTCTGTAGGCTCTCAGGCGAGGATGCTTAGTTTGACATTGATTTCTGACCTGTCTGACCACCAGCTCAGAGTCTCCCATGATTTTTAAACTTTGTATGCCCATATTATTGGCTGTCTATAATCCCAACAAAAGTGTTTCATATTCAGCTACATTATTGGTAGCCTCATATTCCAATTTAAAGGACAGTGGGACCCATTTTCCTGTGGGAGAGATTAGTAACACTCCAGCTCCATTGCCTTCTCTTGAATTTGCCCCATCAAAGTGTAAAGTCCAGATTCCAGCTTCATAATTTTCTAAAGGCTGCTCATCCTTAATTTTGAAGGAGGATTCATGCACATAATTTTTATCTTCTTCTAGCATAAAGCATGAAAAATCTCCTTCTTTACTATAGACTGGTGAATTTTCAGAGTTATCAGCCTTAGTAACTACCTTGACAAATTTAGTCTCTCTGTATAACCTCCTCTCCTGTCCACCAAAAATTGGGATGGTAGCATATGTTAAATCCAGCTTAATTGACCCACCAATTTTTGTACCCCAGGACCTTGACAGCAACATGCCAAAGCGGGCTGGGATATCAGCCACCACAATGTCCATGACCACACTCTTTGCTGGAATTTGGGCCAAATTGACCACTAAATCTTTAATCATCCCCAAGAATTTGACTCTTTTGGAATCAAATGAATAAAGGTCTTTATATGGACGTGTGATTTGTAATCCTAATTGTTCCATGACTGACAAAGGCATAAGATTATGGGAAGCCCCAGAATCTAGCATACAATTGTGTAATAGTAGGTAATGAATAACTAGAGACACATAAAAAGGAGGAGTAGAAGGATCTACTTCCTCAACATGTGGGCCAAAGACTACCATGGGTCTTTCTTCTTGAAGGTTTAAACTATCAGGCACAATTGATATTTAAGGAGGGAGCATAAAAGAAGTAACTTGAGACTGATATGCAGGTTGTTTTAGCAGCTCGGTCAAGGGGACTGGAATTTTGATTTTCTCAAGTTCTTTTTGCAAACTAAAAGCAGGAGGGGGCTTTTCTATCACAACTTCTTTTGACTCTTTATTTTCAGCTGAAAATTTAATTTCTTTTGACACAGATTCATCATTAGGAGGACTAACTACTTTTGAAGAAGAAGGAATCTGGTCATTAGGCTGCAAGGGAGTATTTAGAGGACTCTTACCTTTTTCTGTGTTTCTCTTTGTTGTTGATTCCTTCTGAGGAGGTACTTCCTTTTGAGGGGGCTCTTCTTCTTGATCTTGAGTCCGGATCCTCTTCCTTGAAGATCTGAGATCATATTTTACATTGAATTGTGCTTGCATGAAATCAGAAAATTGCTTACAATAATGATCAATCTCTGCTTCTTCTTCTTCTTCTTGCAATGGGCATTCTATATCATCATTGTTTGAAAAAGCAATATTTGAGTCTTCTAATTCATAAGCAGCATCTTCGGTGAAGTCATCCGCTGGACCTTCCAGGTAAAGGGATGTGGTACCTGATCTTGCTGCTCCTTTGCTTCCCTTGGCAATATTTGCAATGGTGGTCTCTTATACTGAGGATTATATCCTCTGTTTGGAGCATTATAAAAATTCTTGGGAGCTGTATTCTTGGTCTCCAGTTCAATTTTACCCAATTTATTAGTGAGATTCTTGATCATTTTACTCATTTCTTCAATTTTATCTGCATCCTTGTCCTGATTAGAGGTGGAAACCTCTTCCTTTCCTTTCCTTCTAACCTCCTGTTCAACCTTCCATTTTAATTTTCCAGAGGAAGCAAAGTTAGCTTCCAATTCAAGAGCGTCTGACTGAGCATCATCTAGGGTGGCAATCTTTCTCTCTCTGAGTGAGAAACCGAACTCTGAGTCAAAGGCTGCAATGAAAACAACTTTTGCAGCGTTCTGATGAGGCTTCATATCTGCAGGGAGATTTAGATATAACTTATTAAATCTCTTAATAAACTCCAACACTCCTTCATTATGTCTCTTCTTGAGTGTATTGAACTCAGTGAGACACTTTCCGTGATCTTTCTTTTCTCCCCATTTCCTGAGAAAAGTATTCTCCATGTCATCCTAGGTGGTCACCGAACGGTTTCCCAAGGTCTTGAACCATTTTCTGGCCTCACCATCCAAAGATTGCACAAAAAATCTCAAGACCACATCCAAATGTTCAACATTAAGGTTTTCTGCAAAGGAGCAGAAAGTCTCAAGATGTTTCTGAGCATCAATCTCATTTTCTCCATTAAATCTAGGCAGAATCTTCAAATAATCTTGTGGCATATCATTTAGCACTTGGGGTAAGGCCAGTGGAGCATATTTGTTCAAGAGAAAAGCTGGTACATTAGCCATTGGAGGAGGTGGGAGGGGAGTATGTATAACAGTCAAAATGTGTTGTACAGAGGTCTGAGGTGTGGATGGAAACAATTCGATATTAACTAAGGCTACCTCTGTGATTTCTTTAACCTCTTCGGCCTCAGGGGTGAGATGAAGGTTTTCTTTGGTTCTAGAACTTCCCCTGGGTGGGATGTCTGAGTAATATTCAAGATTTTCTTCAGTAAAGTCAGGATTTTCTACTGGAATTTCTTGAGAAAAAGAGGATGGATAATCTTCTTGAGAATATTTAGGATCTTCAACACGGGCTGATCGTCTTTCTTTCCAACTTCTTCTATGAATAATCTTCTCTGGGTCAGATACAGAGGATGCCTTTAACTTAGAGGAATCTGACCTCAAATGTGGCTTTCGAGGAGCCAGAACTACCAATAGATTTATCAAATAGAGAACAGTGGAGTCGCCAAGGTGAGAGATACGCAACTCTTCAACTCTCTGTGCTCACCTGATTAGAGAGTGAATAAAATTTGTCGAGGCCCAGGGAAACTGATATTCTTGAATTTTTTTCCCAGAAACGGCGCCAGAAATATGTTGTCGACAATTTTGTCCCCCTAGAGACAGTCTAGAGTTGCCATAGACCAATGCCTAGGACATCTTATCATGGCAAGGAGCTCATAATATATCTTGGGTTGTCAATCCAAAAGCTCTCTTACTATCTCTTGTAAAATAAGGAAATTAGTTTAAATGGAACCAAACTCTCTCAGAAGCTGATACAAAGATAAGAATAATGTAGGAACAGCATGCAAAACTCCAATACAAAGCATCAGACAGTTAAGAGACAACTTACTACAAAGAGGGCCAGTTCAAATAGTATGCCACAGAAATCAAATATCAGAAAGTGGATGCAGTGAGGAAAACATGAAGGAGATACTAGTTAACATGAGGCTGATACCCAGATACAGAACAGAACCACATATGGGCTTATCCAACTAAGAATCCATACATGACAATGGCGTTTTAAAAGCACCCTCCTCAAGTAACTAATATAGTAGAAAATATGAATGACATGAACATGGAACAGTATATCATGACTAGGCCTATTTAAAGCGCTTGACTAATCCAAGTATGGGCACCAACTAGGATGAGTCCTTACTTAAGATCAGTGAGCCACTCGCATTCTAGAACATGATATAAGAAGATAAATAACATGAAATGAGATATTATATTAACACATAAGAAAAGATTGCATACTGTGGGATACCAAAGACCAGAATCCTCATTACAGATATAACTTCTCCTCACTGAGACCCTATGGGCTCTGAACCTTCATACAGAGGTTTTACAGGATGTATACAAAAGCTTTTCACTGCACAGTTTGCTGATAGAAATCTGGAACCCTTACAATGCCTTTTTTCCAGTTTTTATAGGAGAAGGAGAAAACTCTAGAGAATGAGGTAGGTCATACATTTAATGATCTGATTTGAATATAAAATGGCGGAAAACATTCGCGCCCACACTGTGAATGAATAAATATAATTAACTGTACTTTGTAATCTACCTTCAAAAATAAATGCTGAGGATGAAAATCTCCTTATAAATAAGACACACATAATAAAATATACGAATGCTCTGCCTTTTGCCGAAAGGGAAAAATCTGCTGCCATGAAACCTTGAGATTTCTTTGTGATTGTGCATGGTACTCTCACCCCCTTGAACCCTGAGCTGAAATTTGTATTTCTAAATGCTGGACACTGAGCTCCTCGATTTTTAGCTGATGTTTTTCGTATCCTCATTTATGCTTTCAGCTACCAGAATCTGCCCCCTTTGAATTGCTCTGAGAGGTTCAATGGATTTTCTTTCTGTTTCCATTAATGAGGTCCTATCATACAACTACCTCAAGCCTCCCTCTTAAATTTCACCAGTGGAATATCGTCCTTAGAGGAGACCTTGGCCTCTGTGATGAAGGCAGAGATTAATGGAGGGTTCCTACTACTGCAACTTGCAAAAATACACAAACATGTTTAAAAGACTGAACACATGAGTGATGAATGTGGTGGCAGCCATGGCGATGGTGACATAGACTGAACGAGGTGGTGAGATAATTTAGGGTGGCGAAGAAGGATGCAGAGGAACATGGTGAATGAGTGCGGAAAAACTTGTAAATTAAACACTGAAATATGACCCCTAAATGGAGTACGTGAATGGTGGAGGGTAATGACAGTGCCACGTGGTCGTGTTAAAGGTCGAGCAGAAGGGGTGACGTGGACAGACGAGAGCTATGGTGGGATAGTCGACAGCGGAGGGGAAATAAGTCTGAGACACCCGATTAAAAGCAAAATCGACGGCTGATATGGCGTCGGGCGATGACGTGATTGTGGGCTAGAGGCGATGCTGACGAGGTTAAAAGGTGCACAACTTTGGAGGTCGCGTGCCGTTGGATTGAGCGCCCGAGATCGGACGGCTCACAAGAATTCCGCTGCGCGTCTTTTGACCGGACGATAATGCGTGAAATGGGCAGTTTCATTCATCGTACACCGGGACATGCGTCATGCGATCTATGGAATCGCTACCCCCATGGAGAATACCGCTTACCCAACGGAGGTGGTGCGGAATTAACCGCCGGTTTTCGGGCACGGGGGCCACCACAGTAAACTACACTCTGCTCCGTCGATTTACTTCTAATCGGACGGCCACGGGTGCCCCCGAAACTTTGAACAGTTAGCTCCTTTCCGCTTGGCGCCCGGTCTCGCGCCTAAGTCATATGGGGAATGAAATGAAGGGGCTAAGGCTGAAAGGCTAGGCCCGATATGATTTTAATTGCGGAATTGAGACTTTGGGTAGTGTATTTTCGAGTGGAAAAAGGCAACGATATGCAGAACATGAGGTTTTAGGCCGTGAAAGGGGTTTTAAGGGTTTATATGGGGCGGTAGACCAAAAAATTGAAGGGAGGGGTTGACATGTACAACAACTGCCATGCACTGTAGTTAACTACTGTATTGTTCAGTTGATTAGTGAGTTATTATTTATGAATTAATTAACTAATTAATTCACTTCACTCTCACTAGTGTATCAATCAGTTAGACTAGATACAACTAGCTCAACTGAGTCTAATTGAGTTAAACTAAATACAACTCCATAACTACTTCTTTCAATTGTGTCATAACTCTGCCACTTGAGTTCTAACTGAGTCCTCCATGCATTAGCTCCAATAAACCCTCAGGAATAGCGTAATTCCTTCTGTCAGTTGATGTGCCACATCTGTGCACTGAACTGAAGTGCTAAAAAAGAATAAGTTGTTGTTTAGAGTCTGATTATTATTAAGAGCTAATAATAATCGACATGCATCTATTTTTAGATTGACGATCTATAAATAGACTTCACCCAATATTATAAAAATATTTTGAGATTGCAACAAGATGATGAGCTTAGTGAAAAGAGTCGCCTTCACTAAGTGGGCCCGCAGACTATTTTTGGCGCAAGTCTATTTTTAGACTATGTCTATTTTTAGACATGTCGGTCATATTCTATGAGTTGCAGGATGTTATTTGTGGATGGTTGGTTAAGTTGGAAAAATAGATGGACTTCTATTTTTAGACATATTGGGCGGAATCTATTTTTAGATTGCCAGTCTAAAAATAGATATGTCGAATTTTATTAGCTCTTAATAATATTTGGACTATAAACATTATCTTATTCTCTTGGAGCACTTCAGTTAAGTGCACAGATGTGGCACAGGAGCTGACAGAAGGAATTACGCTATTCCCGAGGGTTAAGTGGAGCTATTGCATGGATACTTCAGTTAGAACTCATGTGACAGAGTTTGGTGGAGTTATTGAGGTAGTTGATGGAGTTGTGTTCAGTTTAACTGAGTTAAATATAGTTGAGCTAGTTGTATCTAGTCTAACTGATTGATACACTAGTGAGAGTGGTGTGAATTAATTATTAATTAATTCACTAATTATTAACTCATTAATCAACTAAAGAATACATCACTTAACTACAGTGCATGGACAGTTTCAGTGGAGACCAGTGAAGAGGTAGGTGAAAGAGCAGTGTGACTATAGTGTTGCATGATTTGCAACACACAGTGGTTGGAGATGCCAATGAGGATTGCGTGAGCAAGGCTGGACCAATTCGAGTTCATTCAGAGTCATTCTTCAGCAGTGATTGCGCTGTAGAGGCAGACTAGTAGGTGGCAGAGATTGGAGCATGAGATTTGCTAGATCGGACATGATTAATGTGTAGTAATTGGAGATTGTACTAAGAGCTTGTGAGGAGCTTTGTATTATGATTGTTACATGATCTATATGACATATAATATACATATAGTTGGGGGTTTTTCAGCTTTAAGCTTTCCCATAAAAATATTGTGTTCATATGTGTGAATGTTTATGGTTTTAATGTGCGCATGCAATTGATTTTATTTCTGCAATTAATGATCAATAGTAGAAGAGATTCTGTATTGTGCATGAAGTCAAATAGTGTGTGATCAGGAGAATCTTGGATGTATAACATATCAGTTATATGATTTTCTACAAAATATAATTTCATCTATTTTTCCAACTTGACCAACCATCCACAAATAGCATCCTGCAGCTTTTGAAATATGATCATCATGCCTAAAAATAGACTTGCGCCAAAAATAGCCTGCGGTCCCACTTAGTGAAGGCGACTCTTTTCACTAAGCTCATCATCTTGTTGAATCTCAACACTCCCTCTCAACAAGATAGGGATTATCCTTCACCCCGATCCTGCCTCTATGGTATTTGAATTTGCTCCTGGTGAGGGCCTTCGTCAGAATATCTGCATCCTGATCCTCCGTAGGAATGTACTGAAGCAACATGATCTTCCACTAAACACAATCTCTGATATAATGATACCGGATATCAACATGTTTAGATCTATCATGAAACATAGGATTAATCGAGAGTTTATTGCAACTCTGATTATCACAATGAATCACCGTGGGATCTAAATGTGAACTGAACAAACCAACCAGAATCTTCCTCATCCAGATAGCCTCACATGCAGCTAAAATTTCTGCCATGTATTCTGCTTCCGCTGAACTGAGTGCCACAAATCTTTGTTTTCTGCTGTACCAAGAAACTACCGTAGATCCGATATTGAAAATCCCTCCTGATGTGCTCTTTTTGTTTGTTGGGCTTCCTGCCCAATCTGTATCTGTGAAGCCATGCAACTTCACCTCATCCGTCTATCTGTACCATAAACCATACTGAGATGTGCCCCTAAGATATCTCAAAACATGCTTGCCTGCCTTCCAAAAGAGCTTGGTAGTCTTAACCATCGCTTGTGAAAGCTGGTTCACCGCATAACATATGTCTGGTCTTGTATTGACTAAATACATGAGAAAACTCACCAACTGTTGATAAACAGTGGCATCCACTACCTCTACCGATGTAGCATCCTCTTTCTTCCAATTTCCTGGAAGAGGAGTCCGAGCAGGCTGCGCCTTCCTTCTACTCCTTCCGCATCTCCCGGGCATACTTGCCTTGAGACACAAACAGTTCACCTTCCCACTGCCATATTTCCAATCCAAGGAAATAATGAAGGAGGCCCAAATCCTTCATCTCAAACTCCTTTGCAAGATCTACCTTGCATGAGTGTATCAACTGCACATCACATGTTAGTATTAAATCATCAACATAAAGTACAATGATCAAAAGCTTACCCTCAACCACAATTTGGTACAGGTTTGCATCCGCCTCACTCTTGGTGAAGCCAAGTCCAGTGAAATAGCTGTCGATCCAAGTGTACCAAGCACGGGGTGCTTGTTTCAGCCCATGCAGCGCTCTTTTGAGTTTGCACACATGCGACTCGCTGCTGAAGATCTCAAATCCTTCAGGCTGCTCAATGTAAACCTCTTCCTCAATGATCCCATTAAGGAACGCAGTCTTCACATCCATCTGATGAATGTGCAAACCCATTTGCATTGAGAGAGCAAGGATGGTCCGTATGGAAGAATACCGTGCGACAGGTGCAAAGGTTTCTTCATAGTCAATCCCCTCAATCTGTGAGAAGCCCCGAGCAACAAATCTTCCCTTATACTTCTCGACGCTCCCATCAGCAGCTTGCTTTACCTTGTAGATCCATCTTGATCCTACAACTGATTTTCCCACCGGCCTTGGAACAATCTTCCAAGCACTATTTCTGACAATGGAGTCATACTCCTCCACCATGGCATCTACCCATGTGGGCTCCTGTGCTGCTTCTTCAAAAGAAGATGGCTCTGTCACAATACACTTGCTCATAAGAGCCATGTATCCAGTATATCGATCAGGTGATTGTCTCTGTCTGCGCTGTGATGTAGGAACTCCTACATTCTGTGCCGCATCCAGCTTCAGTCTCTCAACTTCAGAAAATCTAGGAATCAGAACCGCATGCTATCCTGTTTTCAGATGAACTTTTCGTCCCTATGATGACGTGGGATAAACTTTTCAGTCACATTTTCCAACTTTTCGAATCTATCTGTAAGGGCTTTGGCCTAGTCTAAATTTATCTGAAGAGCCTAGAAATATAAAGATAAATCCATTTAAACTTTGACTCTGATATGAACCTTATCACGCACATTGATTTAAAAGTGACATTCATCAAATTTATGAAGAGTATAAACCTTATTGACAGAATTGATTCAAAACGACATTGAAATCCCGATCTCTTTTTATCCATTAGGCATCTAGACTTGCACAATTTATCCCTCACACGGGGCCATGGATAAAATCTTTTATGATCAACTCTTATCATGACAGTCTACGAGTGATGCGATTGCTAAGTGGTGTATGGTATATTTTTTTATATAGTAGTGTACTTTGACTCTGATATGAACCTTACCACCCACATTGATTTAAAAGTGGCATTCATAAAATTTATGAAAAGTATAAACCTTCATCAAATTTCTGAAAAGTATAAACCTTATTGACACCATTTATTCAAAAACGATGTTGAAATCCCGATCTCTTTTTATCCATTAGGTGTCCAGACTCGCATGATTTATCCCTCACATGGGGCCATGGATAAACTCTGTTATGATCAACTCTTTTCTTGAAAGTCGACGAGTGATGTGATTGCTGAGTTTACAGTCATTTTCATATAAATGACAGATATGAGGATATTTTCAGAATGTGATGTCAGGTTAATTATTTAGCATTTTTACTTTTTTTTCATCATATTTTAAAATATTATTGAAATTTATGTTCAAACATATTATAAAATATTTTTGAAATCTATAATTAAATTAAATTTAGGGAAATTTGGAGATGAAAGACAACATAGAAGCCCGAAATGAATTAATCCATTCATACTCAGACGTTCATTGCACTTGACATGGAAAGAACTTGAACATCAATAACCGAGTTAGAATACCTATGCCTAACATAGACAAAGAAGCCATCCGCCGACCTTATCTTCCATTAAATCAAATTCTCTGACTAACCCATTTGGGCCATCAACTTCATTGCCCGATCTCTATATGTTTGGCAGAAGGTGTAAATAAATATGATCCATACACCTCAACTCACTCTCCCTACAACTCTAATTTGTGTGAGAAACTGGCATCTGAACTGTCTTACAGAGCATAAATAAAGGTGCCGGTGGAGAGGAATGGCTAAGAAATCACACGAGACCACTGTCTCAATGTAGCATGTATGCTACAGGATAAGATAGAATTGCCGAAAATCACTGAAACATGTCAACATCTAGTCACAGTTTCCCATAGGACGCAACAAGCAGTACAGACCTTGTCCTCATACCAAGTTCTATTACAGTTTACTTTAACCCGCTAGTAGCAATCCATACCTCACCATTCTATGTTTTAAATAGAAATGCAATGCCATGCCATGACGATTTAACTTTGACCTCCAATAACTTTACCATAATCATTGAGAAATGTAACATTTCCTTATAAGTCACCTTATATGAGAATGCAACATAATCATTCACGAGTTTTTCACATCATTGTGTCTTGGAATGTGATTAAATTCAACATATCTTTATATGAATGTAGTTATACATGAATATGGCTATGTGAAGCTGATGGTGAAACATTATAATGTGACAAAGATATTATGTCATATTCTAATAAACATATCTCATCATTCATCATTCTAATGGGTAAACATAAATGTTACAATGTAATAAGCATGTTTCAACATCAAAATTTCACAAACATATTCGAACATCATAATTTGTTTATCGTATCCCCACATCACAATATGATGAACATAAAATGATGTCATATTACAATGAATAAAAGTCAATATCACTATCTAATGAAACTCGTGTTGAATGACATAATGTGACAAAATTCAACCATAGTCAACTATGTGCACATAAAACCATAGCCATCTAAAATAAACCACGATTTACATAAATCAACCAATATAAACATTGATATGTGAAATAACCACTAAAACATCACATTTTAACAATACTCAACTTGACATGATAGTCAACCACTGATGAACAATGGACAAGGACAAGCATGGTAAATCATAATCAACCATGTACATGTTTAACCATCATCATGGTCATGGTCAACCATAGTCAACCATGGTAAAACATAGTCAATCATGCTCATGGTCAACAATTAAAAATACAACAATTCAACACAAGTTAACCATGATGAAAATCACAATGTGACTTTACCATGGTTATACATAATCAACATGCTAAACTATAGGTAGCTCAAAATAGTCAACAAAAGTTAAACTAAGATTAAAGACAACCGTGATTAATCATAATCAACCATGGTCATGGTCATGATCAACCATGGACATATTTGTCTTCAACCACAGTCATCTAGGGACAAACACAGTCAAGAATAATCATGGTCTACAATAATTACACAAGATCATCATCAACCTAAGTTGATATATTATAATAGTACATATCCATACATATTACAAACAAATTTTAAAAATAAGTAAATTGATATGTGGTTTCATGGAGACAAACATTGTGTTGATCATGGATTAACAATAATCATTCTTCCGAGCTAACTTTGGGATGGACAGGTATTGAATGATATGGCAGATGGTGAAACATTTAAAAAATTTGATTGGGGAGGAACAATGATGAGACAAGTATTGTGCCCAAAACAAAACATGTGTATGAGAAAGGTCAAAAGACAAGGCAAAAGGGGGAACGGTACTTCAAAAGGCGCAAAGATACGGTGCAAAGGATGAAAAGCGAAATAATTTAAACGTTGGCCGCCTCTCAAATGGGCACGTGAAGGAATTCTACACATGGGAATTTCCGCGGGGGTTGAAAGGTGAAAGGGGGGACAGACCCATACCCCCGCAGTAATATATTGAAGCACCATGAGGTGGGCCCAAAGTAAAGAGCGACGTTGCAAATCAAAGCATTGGGATTTTGGTAACGTGGAAAATCGGTACGTGGGCCCTAAAGACTGGTACGCAGTATGTTTAACCCGGCTTACGAATAAGAGATTTCAAGAATCGTATGGTTCACTGCAGCACAAAGGTAAGGTATGTCTCTAGGATAACTGGTACAGAGGCCCGTACCAGTATTAAACCCAGCACGCGGTGTTCACCTGTCTCCAGCTGACACCCAACCCCTACGCGCCGCGTGATCCACTATCAGTGTCCTTACGACACTTTCCCCCGTTTATTTTACCTATCCTTCTTTTTACCTCAGAACGCTCAGTCGTAAAATAACAGTCTTCCTGTAGTTTACTCCAGTAAAAGTCGCAGGTCTTCCAGCTACGGTATAAACTAAGTGGGAATCGGAGCCAATGTCTACCCAATCGCTATCAACTCCCCCACGTCATTTTCCCGAGTATATTTCCCTGTTGCACAGGTATTTCGTCCCTCATTTGTTCTCTGCTTTCCTTTCGTCTTTTAAAAAGTTTTATATGTCAATCATGGGAAGGGGCATGCCCAAGAAAGCTGAACCAGAAACCCCTCAGGTCCGAGAAACCAGAAACCCTCCCGGGTTTGAGCCTTTCATCGACCTGCAAGCCGGAATCCATGACCCCCAATACCCTTTTCACATCAGTAGCATTAAACCCATGCTTTTTAGATGACATGTTGAGAATAGAGACCGGTACCGGGTGGTTGTGTCTGGTTTATACCATCAAATTACTCCCCAAGTCTATTCTGTGGTTGATTTTATTTCCTGGCTCAGAGATGCTTATGATGAGCAACAGGGCACGTTTACCTCTCCTCAAGGGAATAATATATTTTCTCTTTCCCACGACATTATCAGGCAAGCCCTCCGCTTTCCCACAAGCGACACATATATCAGTTTCAGTGAAGTGGATTTGACCTCCCAGTTCACCAAACTACCATCGGAGCGCCAAAATGACTTCATTTCTTCCATCACCAGCAACCAAGCTGCTTCACTTCCCGCTGCAGACCCTTTCCCGCTGAGCCTGTTCAAAGAGGAAGTGCAGCCCATCCTCGCCCTCATCGCTGGTCTTTTAGGTGTAGGCGCTTTGGGGGAAATCACCAGGGTATGTGTTTATTTCTTGTGGTTAATGTCTCAAAGGGGGGTAGTGTTAGATATCCCTGGTTTCCTTGCGGCTAACATTCGGACCCAGTTCTGGGAGCTTTCAGAAGCCAGCCACTTCCGTTTCTGTTCAATGGTCTTCTATCTTTTCTTATATCAGCATGCTGATAAGTTTGAGGGTTTGGGTTTAGATAGGGTATATGACGTGAATTCCCAACCCCGACCAGTTTTTGACTGGAATTGTTCTGTACGCCAATTACCTAAGGGGGAGGGTTATGCCAGTTTTGTAAATAGTTTCATGTCCATTGCCTATACTATTATCCACGATTCACCCTCACTTAGAGTTTTTCCTAAGATGAAGAACTGGCTACAAGCCGGAAAATCCCAGAGCACTCAAGACTGGTATCTATTTGACAATTACACAGAAATTCGGGTCTACGGGGCTGAGGTTTCCCCTTACCAGCCGCCTGTGTTTCCTGTTCGACGAGTATACGTGCTGGAGTACATTCGGCAAACCCTCAAGGCTGACCAACTCCATTTTGTCCCTGCAAAGAAGGGTTTCGTCCTGAGACTCCCCATCATAATCGGCCCTTTTGTTGTGAATTCGAGACATGCCCTTCCCATTGTCGAGAAAATGTTGCAAGGCCTAGACCTAAGGCTGGGTAAGGGTTGGGCCTATGATCCTCAGGAAATTATCTCAAACAGAAGGAAGAGGAACAAGTCCACACCTTATATACATGAATCAAGGCCTTTCATGGAATGGAGGGCTAACCTTGAAACTTGGCCTTTGATTTCGCAGATGGAGACAGATTCATCTGCCACAGGGGAAGAAGAGGACGTCAATAAAGGCCAAGGCGGGGAAGAAGCAGGTACCTCAGGAGCAGGTTCTCCCCTTCGCAAAAAGCAGAAAACAGCCTCCAACAAGGCAGAAGTCATAGGGGAAGAACAACTACTAGAGTTGTTCACGCCGTATGGTTAACTGGACAAGAGTAGAGCCGAGATAAAAGTGCTGAGAGATAGTACCACCTCTTCTGACTTTTCGGAAGTCTCACAAGCCATCAGAGATCTTACCTCACCAAGGGCGGTTGCCAGGAAACAGGCGAATAGAACGATCAGGGATAAGTACAAAGCCGAGCTGGAAGGATATGTAGAGAAATACCACACCAAGGTTTCCGCCACCATGAATGTGGACACAGAACACCTGGTATTATCTATGGCTAAGGCCATCTTGGATCCCAATACGGGTACCACTAGTTACTGGGTGCTCGAACATGCAATTTACATGGCCAAGGTGCCAGCAATCGATGTGTGTAACCTGTTTCAGGTCATGGGCAATATGTTGAAGGACGAGGTGATGCAGGTCACCATTGCACTGAAAAATCTAGAGAAGAAACATGAACAGGTGAGGGAGACCCTAAAAAATGAACAGGCAAACTCTCGCACCCAGGAAAATCAAGTACGCAGCCTCCAGGAGTTAATCAAGGGAAACGACACGGGAGAAACAAACCCGCAGCGCGCTTTGATAGAACGATTGCAGAAGGAGGTCGCGTCATTGAAAGGTAAGGTCAACATACCGGCCTGCCACCATGTGCAGATGACTGAATTGGCGCAAGAAGAGAAGGAAAAGGCTGAACTGGCTAACACACTGGCAAAAGAAAGGAACGACAAAGAAAAAATGGCTGAAACAATCGTCACCTTGCAGAATAGGTTGACAGAGCTGCAGAACACATGAGACACGCATAGCGACGCGCCTGCTACAACTCCACCAGAGACAAGTCCGCTGTCAGAGTAGCTGCACGCAGCGAAAGCTGCAAATGATATATTGGAAAAGAAGGCATCCACCACAAGGCAGAGGATCACTGATTTGGAGAATCTCTTGGCTGAGAATGGAAGGAAAATAGAGACACTGCAAAAATAAATCGAGCTAGAAAAGAAGACAAGCGCCGACCAGCAGAAAACCATCACTGACCTCAAAAGCCGCATGAAGGGAAATATCACCCTCAGTGAAGTGAGAGGTATAGTCTGGTCGGACATAATCTCAGCGGTGATGGAACAGTGGGGCTTCCTAAGAACGATGGGAGAAAAAAAATCTGGTATACCCTATCTCAATAGGAAATTGCAGGAGGCCGACCTCAACTTGTCCGTCAGAGCCCAGCATGCCAGAAACTATATTTCATTCTTGAAGGAGCTAGAATCTGATGAGGTGGAGAAGCATGGCATACCAAGCCAATTCATGGAAGTCTTTGAATTTCAGAAAATAATTGAGAAGGAGGCGGCCCGAGTTACAGCTTCGGGAGCCCTGCAGCAAGTGGTAGCAAACGTGGGCCACTTCGACGCAGTATGGGGTGAGATTACCGCAACTGGACTGCCATATTGTTGGGACCCAACCACTCCTTCCATGCTACGACCGTTGACAGAGTATAAGACATGCCTGCAAGAAGAAAAAGACCGGACGGACATCCTGTCGGATAAAACCGCTCGGTTAAAGGCCGAAACAATCGTTTCATCCCTCCGCCAAGAGTTCGCCCTTCTTCATCTTATAAAGCAAAAGCTCCCCACTGAGGCAAGCTTCAACGACCTCACAGAGGCCTATGTCAGGGTGGAAAAATTCACAGCGACGCCCGAACCATCAGCAGACAACCTGCAAAGATGTACTCAGTTCGCCAGTCAGATCGCCAGCTTGTCCACAAATGTTCCACCACTAGCATCTGCAACTGCCTCAACCCCTTCACATCTGTGAAACATTGTCAACTCATGATTTGGCCTCAGTGGCCTTTTTTACTTTTTACTTAGTTAGCTACTTTTCAAGTTTCAAGTGGGCTTCATGTTCCACTTCAGCGTTTTACTTTTTACCAGACTGTTATTTAATATTTTGTTTTAAAAACGGCGGATTGCCTGACTGTCCATGATGAGAGGCCTTTATTCCTCATCATAAATTTTGTTATTTTGATAAGGACCTTTAACAAATTTTGGTCATGCGAAGAAGATATTTTTCCCAAAAAATATCTCCTCGCTCAGTTATGAAGATGTCTATATAAGAAAGATCCAAAGAGAAGAACGGGTTCCAAATTTTCTGAAGATTTGACTGTAAAATAATGTCTTGTATGCTTTTTGTGAAAGTTTTAATGCAAATGTGAAGAGCTCGTTGGGTTTTCAATGAGAAAGAGTTTTGATCTTTAAGGAGGATTCTGATCTTGGTGCTTTATAGTGTGTATTTCTTTCTTATGTGTTGTAGCTTAGCCATTAATTCCGTTTATATCCATTTATCTTGTGTCACATTCTGGAATGCGAGTAGCCCACTGTTTCTGATATAAATTTATCCTCGTCGATACTTATGTCATAAGCTTTTCAGCACTTTAAATATGGCTCAGGTGTGACATACTGTTTCATTTCCATTTCATCCGCATTTCTGCTATATTGATTTCTAATGAGATGTTATT
This sequence comes from Pinus albicaulis, assembly GCA_034641835.2. Lineage (NCBI taxonomy): Eukaryota > Viridiplantae > Streptophyta > Pinopsida > Pinales > Pinaceae > Pinus > Pinus albicaulis. The sequence continues at coordinate 93,845 of JAXQQM020065591.1, read as the reverse complement.
TACAAATGTTTTCTTCATGTGTGGATTCTTATTTTACTAAGCCCACTACATGCTGGTATATGTTTCTGGATGTTGTCAACAGCAGTTAGTATCCTCTTCACTCTACGAACGCAATAGATGCTCTGCGATTACCAATCTCTGTGAAGTGCTTAGAATCCAGCCCTCTTTGCAGTTAAGCTGCTTTAGAATTGTCTGCTACATTTCGTGTTAGAGTTTCACATCTTGCCTCTGCAATATTGCTTTCTCTGTTAGTAACTTCTGGAATTTTTGGTCCTATTCAAGTTAAATTTCCTATTTAAAAAGAAATAGCATGAGAGCTCCATTCTGCCAGTCACCCCTGTCATTATGTATTACTCTTACTCTCTGCTATATAAGATGTCCTAGGCACTGGTCTTTCACAACTCAATATTGTCTCTAGGATCGACAACATCTTTTTGGCGCCGTTGCCGGGGATCAAAATTTAAGAATAACTGAAATCCCTGGGCCTCGAAAAACCCTATTCACTCTTCAATTAGGTGAGCATGGAGAGTTGAGAGTTATATATCCCTCACCTTGGCGACTCCACATTCATGTTTTAGATAAATCTAATTGCAGTCCTAGCTCCTCGGAAGCCACACCTTAGATCAGATACGTCCCAGACAAAGACTCCCTATGTGTCTGACCTAGAAATAATTTTACATAAAAGTAATTGGAGGGAGAGACAATGTATCCATACTGAGATTCCACAATTCTCTCTAGAAGACTTTCCTTCTTCCTCTTCTCAAGTGGCCCAAGTACAAGATTTTGCCTCCGCTGTGGGGGAAACCGGTTACTACTCAGACAGGTTACCTCTTGGAAACATCCAAGTTAAAGACGAGGTAGAATCCATATACACCACCCGTTATACATTTCACCCCACTCCAGACGCTGAGGAAATCAAAGAAGTCACTGAGGTATCTGTTGTTAATACTCTACCTTTGTCTCCATCATCCCAAGCTGCTATTCACTATATTCCCATCATCATCCACACCCCACTTCCTCCACCACCTCCACTTACACATCAAGTCCTTCTGTTACCCCCACCTCCTCCTCCAATGGCAAACGTTCCGAGCTTCCTGCTAAATAAATATGCCCCCTTGGCATTACCCCAAGTACTGAACGACCTGCCACAAGATTATCTAAAGATCCTGCCTCGTTTCAATGGAGAGAACGAGATTGAAGCTCAAAAGCACCTTGAGGTCTTCTGTTCCTTTCCAGAGAATTTCAACGTAGAACATCTTGACGTAGTCCTAAGACTATTTGTCCAATCCCTTGACGGTGAAGCCAGAAAGTGGTTCAAGACGTTGGGAGACTGTTCCATAAACACATGGGAAGCAATGGAAGACACTTTCCTCAAGAAATGGGGAGAGAAGAAAGACCACGGGCATTTTCTGACTGAGTTTAATACACTCAAGAAAAGACACAATGAAGGGGTAGCCGAGTTTATTAAGAGATTTAACAAGTTGTACTTGAGCCTTCCCACCGAAATGAAACCACACCAGACTACTGCCAAGGTGGTGTTTGTGGCAGCCTTTGACTCTGAATTCGGCTTCTCCCTGAGAGAAAGAAAGCCAGCCACTCTGGATGACGCTCAGACAGATGCACTGGAGCTTGAGGCAAACTTTGCCTCCACTGGTAAATCCAAGGGAAGATCTAAGCAAGATACAAGAAGAAGGGGAAAGGAAGAGGTATCCACCTCAAGCCAAGATAAAGATTCAACTAATGACATGATTGAGGAAATGAACAAGATGATCAAGAATCTCTCAAGCAAGCTAGTGAAGCTTGAAATGGAGGCAAAGAATTCATCCTCCAAGAATTTCCAAAATGCTCCAAACAGAGGCTTTAACCCTCAATACAGAAAACCTTCCTTGCAGATACTACAAAGGGGACAGAAGGAGTAGCAAGATCAAGTACCACACCCTCTATACTTGGAAGGGCAAGTAGAGGGTTCTACTGAAGACACTGCTCATGAGCAAGAGGGGGCATACCTTGCTTTCTCAAACAGTGATGACGTTGAATGTCCTTTATATGAAAGTGGCGAAGTAGAGGTGCAAGCACACACATAAGTGAAAGCTAATGAAGATATCGAAGATCCTGAGATTGATGACTACTGCAAGCAGTTCGTGGATTTTATGCAAGCTCAGTTTAATAGAAAGTATGACCTTAGGTCCTCCAGAAAGAGAACTCGCACTCAGGATCAGGAGGAGGACACACCTCAAGAAGAGGCACCTGTACGGAAGGAGGCAACTCCTCAAAAGACCTCGGACAAAGGTAAGAGGCCCCTTAACCAATCTTTACAATCTGCTGATCAAATTCCTTCATCTTCGCAAGTGGCTACACCCCCTAGTGTCAAACCAGTCTTAAAAGAAGTCAAACCTTCCCCTCAGAACAAAGATTCCAAAGATAAAGAACCAAGAGAAGTGTCAGTAGATAAGTCCTCCTCTGCTTTCAGTCTACAGAAGGAGCATATCAGTTAAAACAACCTGCATATCAGTCCCAGGTCACATCCTTTCTGCTTCCTCTATAAGTAATTAACATTCCAGACAGCCTGAACCTTCAGGAAGAAAGACCTATGGTTGTTTTTGGCCCACATGTCGAATAATTGGATGCTGCCACTCCCCCTTTTTATGTGTCTTTAGTAATACATGATCTGCTACTGCATAACTGCATGTTAGATTCGGGAGCCTCCCATAATATTTTACCCCTCTCAGTCATGGAGCAACTAGGACTACAGATCACCCGCCCATACAAAGACCTATACTCATTTTACTCCAAAAGAGTTAAGTGTCTGGGCATGATAAAGGACCTAGTGGTTAACCTGGCCCAGATCCCAGCAAAAAGTGTAGTGATGGATATAGTCGTAGCTGACATCCCAGCTCGCTTTGGCATGCTACTGTCAAGGTCTTGGGGACCCAAAATTGGGGGATCGATCAAATTGGACCTAACCTATGCCACTATCCCTATATTTGGTGGTCAAGAGAGGAGGTTGTACCGGGAAACCAGATTTGTCCAGACAGTTACCAAGGCAGATGATTCAGTTAATTCTCCAGTTTATAGCAAGGAGGGGGACTTCTCATGTTTAATGCTGGAGGAAGATCAGGAGTACGCACATGAAACATAATTTTTCCAGATCAAGGCAGAACAGTCCATAGAAAGCCCTAAATCAGATATCTGGACACTTCATTTTGATGGGGATAACTCCAAGGAAGGTAATGGGGCTAGAGTGTTATTGATTGCCCCTACAGGCAAATGGGTCCCTTTATCTTTCAAGCTGGAGTATGAAGTTACAAATAATGTGGCTGAATATGAAGCACTTTTACTGGGGCTGCAAACAGCCAGGAGTATGAACATAAAAGGTCTAAAAGTTCTGGGAGATTCAGAACTGGTAGTCAGACAGGTGAGAAATCAGTGCCAAGCCAAACATCCTAGGCTAAGGGCTTATAGAAATGAAGTTTGGGATCTGGTGGAGAATTTATTCTTGGCATTTAATATCCAGTTCATGCCCTGGGAGCAGAATAGAATGGCAGACTCCCTTACAGTGGCTGCCAATACTTTTCGTCCACCTCAGAATCCTCTCTTGAGACATGAAATTGAGGTACGACATCGACCATTAATCCCAGAAAATATCAAACACTGGCAAGTATTTGAAGATTAAGAGCAAGTGAAGAGATTTTTGGAAACAGTCGGGGAATTCTCAAACATGGAGATTGATAGTTGTGAAGAGGAAGAGACAGAGGTTACTCCAGGAGATAAGTGGGAAGAAAAGGTAGCTAGCCACAAATTTCTGCAGTTGAAAGGGAATGTCATTTCTCGAGGATTAGTGCCCTTAGAAAGGTTGTTTAACAAGAATGACGTTCCCTTGTAGCCGAACAAATTTGTGGAGGAGAATCAGGTAGAAGATCTTAATCTTGGCACTGAGGTTGACCCCAAGATCGTGAAACTGTCCAAGAAGGTCCCGGATGAATATAAACAGCTTTACCAGAAGTTATTTCAGTCCTATAAAGATGTGTTTGCATGGTCTTATCAAGACCTAAAAACTTTTGATATCAACATTATGCAGCACAAAATCCCACTGAAGACAGATGCGAAACCTCATAAACAGAAACTAAGACAGATAAATCCCCTGCTGCTACCCTCTATTGAGAAAGAAATTAAGAAATTACCGAAGGCCAAAATCATTGTACCCTTGAGATATTCGGAGTGGGTAGCAAATCTAGTTCCTGTGCGAAAGAAAAATGGAGAAATAAGGTTGTGTGTTGATTTCAGGAATGTTAACAGAGCATCTTTGAAGGATAATTATCCACTTTCGAAGATGGATCATATCTTGCAGAAAGTGGTAGGAGCATCTTGAATGTCGATGATGGATGGATTCTCTGGGTACAATCAGGTGGCTGTACTGTCGGAAGATCAAAAGAAGACTGCTTTTACCACTTCATGGGGGACGTTTATGTATGCCAGAATGCCTTTTGGGTTGATCAACGCGGGGGGCACTTTCTAGAGGGCCATGGATATTGCTTTTATCGGGGAGCAGGATAAGTTCGTGGTGGTATACCTAGATGACATTACTGTGTTTTCAAAAGACGATTCAGAACACATTGAACACTTGCGCAGAACTTTTGAGAAGTGCAGAAAGTATGGCCTCTCCCTCAATCCACAAAAGTCTTTGTTTGCACTGGAGGAGGGCAAGCTCTTAGGACATATTGTTACCAGAGACGGAGTAAAGATAGATCCTAAGAGAGTGGAAGTCATAAACAGTATTTCCCTCCCCAGAAATAAGAAAGAAGTTCAGGTATTCCTAGGTCGTATAAATTTCCTGAGAAGGTTCATTCCTAACTATGCTGAGATAGTTAGGCATATTACGGACATGTTAAAGAAGAACAACGATGTTAAGTGGTCACAAGAATCAAGAGAAGATTTTTCCAGGATTAAGAATGCGTTTGCTGAAGCCCCTGTGTTAGCCGGGCCAGACTATACCAAGCCTTTTATGATCTTTTCCTTTGCATCACCTCATACAGTAGCAGGAGTTTTGTTGCAGAAAAATGACGATGGGTATGAGCAGCCTATTGCCTTTTTCAGTCAGGTGCTTCGCGATGCTGAGCTGAAATATGACATATTGGAAAAGCAGGCATATGCGCTGGTGAAATCCCTCAAATCTTTTCATATGTATGTCCTCCAGTCCCACATCACTGCATTTGTGCCCACAACAGCTATCAAAGATATCCTTGTTCAGGGAGATAGTTAAGGTAAAAGAGGGAAATGGATAACCAAAATACAAGAGTATGAGCTGGACATCCGCCCTACTAAACTAATCAAGGGGCAGGGGTTAGCCAAAATCTTATCTGAGTCAAATTGCCAGACTTTGGGTATAAACCTGTCCATGATGGCAAACAAGGCATCTGAAGGGAAAGAAGAACCACAGGGAGTAGAGATGGCTTCCCAAAAGACACATATGAAGTACCTTACTAGCCAGTGGTATAAGGAGATAGTGCAATATCTGTTAACACTAAGCTGCCCACCCAGCTGTGAAAAAGCTAAATACAGAGCACTGAGGTTAAAGTCACAGAAGTACGTGGTTGCAAATGGTCGGCTGTATTGGAAAGACCCCTCAGGCATCCTGCTCCTATGCCTGACAGAGGAAGAGGTAGAAGGTATAATGGCTGAGTTTCACGAAGGAATCTGTGGGGGCCATTACAGTTGGAGGGCAACTTCTCACAAGATCCTGAAGGCTGGTTTCTTCTAGCCTAAACTATTTGGAGATGTGTTTACCCGAGTTAGAGCCTGTGAGAAGTTCCAAAGGTTTGTCGAGAGACAGAAGCTAGCACCTCTCCCCATGATACCTGTCCATGTAGATGAACCATTCCAGCAGTGGGGAATCGACTTCATCGGATAAATACACCCCCCATCCAGCGGTCAGCATAAATGGATCTTAACCGCCACGGATTATTTCACAAAGTGGGTAGAGACTATACTTGCCAGAAACGCAATAGACACCATGGTGATGAAATTCATAGAAGAAAACATCATATCCAGATTTGGTTGTCCTGCTAAGATTATGACCGATAATGCACAAGCCTTTAAATCTGAAAAGTTCGTCTGCTTCTGTCAACATTACAACATCGCACTAGGCCACTCAACAGCCTATTACCCACAGGAAAATGGCCTAGCAGAGTCATCAAATAAAACACTGGTGAGGTCTCTAAAGAAGGCCATAAACGAAAACCAGAAGAATTGGGATTCCCAGTTAAAATTTTCTCTATGGGCTAACAGGATCACTAGCAAGAGAGCAACCGGGAAGTCCCCATACGAATTAGTATATGGGAGGGCAGCAGTTTTCCCTGTACAGCTAGCATTACCAGTGGCTCGATTCATGCAAGAAATTCAGGAAGAACCGGATGACATAACCAGGAGAATCAACCAGCTGGTGGAGCTAGAAGAAACGCGGCACCAGGTGAATCAGAGACTAGTTGAATACCAGGAGAAAATGAAGAATCTCTTCGATCAACATGCCAAGGACAGAAAATTACAGATTGGAGATTTAGTGCTCAGATGGGACATTAGAAGAGCTGATAACGGTAAACATGGTAAATTTGATCCCCTCTGGTTCGGCCCCTTTAAAATTGTAGAACAAGGTGGCAACAATACTTTCAGGTTGGAGAATTTACAAGGAGATATGCTCGACGCCCCTCTAAATGGCCAGTTTCTCAAACCCTATTTCCAGTTCTGAGTTGGGCCGAGAAAGCCTGTTGTATCATATTGTATATTAGTGTCTGTTTTATCTTTGCTCTAGTAATGTGTGTGCGTAGGCAGTGACGAATCATGAAGATGAATGGTGTTCGCAGAAGATAAACAGGTGGTCTGCAAAGTTCTCGACACATCCAAGGATGAATGTGTCATCCCCGGGTGGAGCCAATGTTGATCATGGATTAACAATAGTCATTCTTTCGAGATAACTTTGGGATGGACAGGTATTGAATGATATGGCAGATGGTGAAACATTTAAAAAAGTTGATTGGGGAGGAACGATGATGAGAAAAGTATTGCACCCAAAACAAAACATGTGTACGAGAAAGGTCAAAATACAAGGCAAAAGGGGGAACAGTACTTCAAAAGGCGCAAAGATACGGTGCAAAGGATGAAAAGCGAAATAATTTAAACGTTGGCCGCCTCTCAAATGGGCAAGTGAGGGGATTCTACACACGGGAATTTCCGTGGGGGTTGAAAGGCGAAAGGGGGGACAGACCCATACCCCCGCGGTAATATATTGAAGCGCCATGAGGTGGGCCCAAAGTAAAGAGCGACGTGGCAGATCAAAGCATTGGGATTTTGGTAACGTGGCAAATCGGTACGTGGGCCCTAAAGACTGGTACGCAGCATGTTTAACCTGGCTTACGAATAAGAGGTTTCGAGAATCGTATGGTTCACTACAGCACAAAGGTAAGGTATGTCTCTAGGATAACTGGTACAGAGGCCCGTACCAATATTAAACCCGGCACGCGGTGTTCACTTGTCTCCAGCTGACACCCAACCCCTACGCGCCACGTGCTCCACTGTCAGTGTCGTTACGACACTTTCCCCCGTTTATTTTACCTATCCATCTTTTTACCTCAGAACGCTCAATCGTAAAATAGCAGTCTTCCCGTAGTTTACTCCAGTAAAAGTCGCAGGTCTTCCAGCTACGGTATAAAATAAGTGGGAATCGGAGCCAAGGTCTACCCAGTCGCTATCAACTCCCCCACGTCGTTTTCCTGAGTATATTTCCCTGTTACACAGGTATTCCATCCCTTATTTGCTCTCTGCTTTCCTTTCTTCTTTTAAAAAGTTTTATATGTCAATCATGTGAAGGGGCACGCCCAAGAAAGCTGAACCAGAAACCCCTCAGGTCCGAGAAACCAGAAACCCTCCCTGGTTTGAGCCTTTCATCGACCTGCAAGCCAGAATCCATGACCCCCAATACCCTTTTCACATCAGCAGCATTAAACCCATGCTTTTTAGATGACATGTTGAGAATAGAGACTAGTACCGGGTGGTTGTGTCTGGTTTATACCATCAAATTACTCCCCAAGTCTATTCTGTGGTTGATTTTATTTGCTGGCTCAGAGATGCTTATGATGAGCAGCGGGGCACGTTTACCTCTCCTCAAGGGTATATGACGTGAATTCCCAACCCTGACCAGTTTTTGACTGGAACTGTTCTGTATGCCAATTACCTAAGGGGGAGGGTTATGCCAGTTTTGTAAATAGTTTCATGTCCATTGCCTATACTATTATCCACGATTCATCCTCACCTAGAGTTTTTCCTGAGATGAAGAACTGGCTACAAGCCGGAAAATCCTAGAGCACTGGGGACTGGTATCTATTTGACAATTACACGGAAATTTGGGTCTACAGGGCTGAGGTTTCCCCTTACCAGCTGCCTGTGTTTCCTGTTCGACGAGTATACGCACTGGAGTACATTCGGCAAACCCTCAAGGCTGACCAACTCCATTTTGTCCCTGCAAAGAAGGGTTTCATCCTGAGACTCCCCATCACAATCGACCCTTTTGTTGTGAATTCGAGACATGCCCTTCCCATTGTCGAGAAAATGTTGCAAGGCCCAGACCTAAGGCTGGGTAAGGGTTTGGCCTATGATCCTCGGGAAATTATCTCAAACAGAAGGAAGCGGAACAAGTCCACACCTTATATACATGAATCAAGGCCTTTCATGGAATGGAGGGCTAACCTTGAAACTTGGCCTTTGATTTCGCAGATGGAGACAGATTCATCTGCCACAGGGGAAGAAGAGGATGTCAATAAAGGCCAAGGTGGGGAAGAAGCAGGTACCTCAGGAGCAGGTTCTCCCCTTCGCAAAAACCAGAAAACAGCCTCCAGTGAGGCAGAAATCATAGGGGAAGAACAATTGCTAGAGTTGTTCACGCCGTATGGTCAACTGGACAAGAGTAGAGCCGGGATAAAAGTGCTGAGAGATAGTACCACCTCTTCCGACTTTCGGAAGTCTCACAAGCCATCAGAGATCTTACCTCACCAGGGGCGGTTGCCAGGAAACAGGCGAATAGAACGATTAGGGATAAGTACAAATCCGAGCTGGAAGGATATGTAGAGAAATACCACACCAGGGTTTCCGCCACCATGAATGTGGACACATAACACCTAGTATTATCTATGGCTAAGGCCATCTTGGATCCCAATACGGGTACCACTAGTTACCGGGTGCTCGAACATGCAATTGACATGGCCAAGGTGCCAGCAACCGATATGTGTAACCTGTTTCAGGTCGTGGGCGATATGTTGAAGGACGAGGTGATGCGGGTCACCATTGCACTGAAAAAGATAGAGAAGAAACATGAACAGGTGAGGGCGACCCTAAAAAATGAACAGGCAAACTCTCGCGCCCAGGCAAATCAAGTACGCGGCCTCCAGGAGTTAATCAAGGGAAAGGACACGGGAGAAACAAACCCGCAGCGCGCTTTGATAGAACGATTGCAAAAGGAGGTCACGTCATTGAAAGGTAAGGTAAAAATACTGGCCTCCCACCATGTGCAGACGGCCGAATTGGTGCAAGCAGAGAAGGAAAAGGCTGAACTGGCTAACACACTAGCAAAAGAAAGGAACGACAAAGAAAAAATGGCTGAAACAATCATCACCTTGCAGAATAGGTTGATGAAGCTGCATAACACATGGGACACGCACAGCTGCGTGCCTGCTACAACTCCACCAGAGACAAGTCCGCTGTCAGAACAGCTGCACGCAGCGAAAGCTGCAAATTATATATTGGAAAAGCAAGCATCCACCGCAAGGCAGAGGATCACTGATTTGGAGAATCTCTTGGCTGAGAATGGCAGGAAAATAGATACACTGCAGAAAGAAATCGAGCTAGAAAAGAAGACAAGTGCCGACCAGCAGAAAACCATCACTGACCTCAAAAGCCACATGAAGGGAAATATCACCCTCAGTAAAGCGAGAGGTATAGTCTAGTCGGACATAATCTCAGCGGTGATGGAACAGTGGGGCTTCCTAAGAATGATGGGAGAAAACAAATCTGCTATACCCTATCTCAACAGGAAATTGCAGGAGGCCGACCTCAACTTGTCCGTCAGAGCCCAGCACGCCAGAAACTATATTTCATTCTTGAAGGAGCTGGAATCTGATGAGGTGGAGAAGCATGGAATACCAAGCCGATTCATGGAAGTCTTTGAATGTCAGAAAATCATTGACAAGGAGGCGGCCTGAGTTACAGCTTCGGGAGCCCTGCAGCAGGTGGTAGCAAACGTGGGCCGCTTTGACACAGTATGGGGTGAGATTACCACAGCTGGACTGCCATCTTGTTGGGACCCAACCACTCCTTCCGTGCTATGACTGTTGACAGAGTATAAGACACACATGCAAGAAGAAAAAGACCGGACGGACATCCTGTCGGATAAAACTGCTCGGTTAAAGGCCGAAACAATCGTTTCATCCCTCCGCCAAGAGTTCGACCTTCTTCATCTTATAAAGCACAAGCTCCCCACCGAGGCAAGCTTCAACGACCTCACATAGGCCTATGTCAGGGTGGAAAAATTCGCAGCGACGCTCGAACCATCAGCAGACAGCCTGCAAAGATGTACCCAGTTCACCAGTCAGATTGCCAGCTCGTCCGCAAATGTTCCACCACCAGCATTTGCAACTGCCTCAACCCCTTCACATCTGTGAAACACTGTCAACTCATGATTTGGCCTCAGTGGCCTTTTTTACTTTTTACTTAGTTAGCTACTTTTCAAGTTTCAAGTGGGCTTCATGTTCCACTTCAGCATTTTACTTTTTACCAGACTGTTATTTAATATTTTGTTTTAAAAACGGCGGAGTGCCTAACTGTCCATGATGAGAGGCCTTTATTCCTCATCATAAATTTTGTTATTTTGATAAGGACCTTTAACAAATTTTGGTCATGCGAAGAAGATATTTTTCCCAAAAAATATCTCCTCGCTCAGTTATGAAGATGTCTATATAAGAAAGATCCAAAGAGAAGAACGGGTTCCAAATTTTCTGAAGAATTGACTGTAAAATAATGTCTTGTATACTTTTTGTGAAAGTTTTAATGCAAATGTGAAGAGCCCATTGGGTTTTCAATGAGAAAGAGTTTTGATCTTTAAGGAGGATTCTGATCTTGGTGCTTTAGAGTGTGTATTTCTTTCTTATGTGCTGTAGCTTAGCCATTAATTCCGTTTATATCCATTTATCTTGTGTCACATTCTGTAATGCGAGTAGCCCACTGTTTCTGATATAAATTTATCCTCATCGATACTTATGTCATAAGATTTTCGGCACTTTAAATATGGCTCAGGTGTGACATACTGTTTCATTTCCATTTCATCCGCATTTCTGCTATATTGATTGCTAATGAGATGTTATTTACAAATGTTTTCTTCATGTGTGGATTCTTATTTTACTAAGCCCACTACATGCTGGTATATGTTTCTGGATGTTGTCTCAACAACAGTTAGTATCCTCTTCACTCTACGAGTGCAATAGATGCTCTGTGATTACCAATCTCTGTGAAGTGCTTAGAATCCAGCCCTCTTTGTAGTTAAGCTGCTTTAGAATTGTCTGCTACATTTCGTGTTAGAGTTTCACATCTTGCCTCTGCAATATTGCTTTCTCTGTTAGTAACTTCTGGAAGTTTTGGTCCCATTCAAGTTAAATTTCCTATTTAAAAAGAAATAGCATGAGAGCTCCATTCTGCCAGTCACCCCTGTCATTATGTATTACTCTTACTCTCTGCTATATAAGATGTCCTAGGCACTGGTCTTTCACAACTCAATATTGTCTCTAGGATCGACAACACATTGCATGCAGTTTGCAAAAAAAATCCAATTCAACATTGTGATGGAACCATATTACCTTGTTTTTTCTAATAAATATAAAAAAATTATCAAAATATAAATATTTTTCAGCGAAATACTAAATCCACAGTTGATGAGAATGATATCAAGAACTTGTAAAAGTATAATTGTTTAGCAAATGAATATAAAATCCACAATTGAGGAGGGATGCTTTTGTTATTTCATGGTAAACCCTCTCCAATTGAGTCATGAAGGTACTCATATTCCTACACTTATTTTAAATATTAAATTTATAAAAGTACAAAGATATGAATTATTGTAAATTTGCAATTAATTAATTTAAATAAAGTTTATTGTTTAATTTTGAGGATTAGTTTAATTAGTTAAGATCTTGTTGTTAAAGTATCTTGCCATTATGAGGTCACAAGTTCAATTAACCTCTACATATTTGAGGTAACGAGATGCAATCCCTTCGAATTGATATTGATAAGCCATGGTACTCACCCACGTTATTGTAACAAAAGCTAAATTATTAAACGCATAATTTTTTTTTTAGATTTTTTATTTTTTAACATAATTTTTATATGTGATAATTCAATTTTTAACCACATAAAAATAGTTATCAACAAAACAATTTACATTTTAAAAAATTAAAATTTATTTTTTAATTTTCAAAATATTCAATTTAATATTTATTTTTTTCAAAACTTTAATAAATGTCATAGAATCTGTTTGAAAAGTTCAAAACTAATAGAAATTCAAAGTTTTTTAACGAAATTAAAAAAACAATATAACATATATATATATATATATATATATATATATATATATATATATATATATATATATATATATATATGACGTAGTTTTGTAATATATGAGAAAATAAGGTTTAAATGTGGGCGTAAATGTTTATAAATGCCACGAAACATTAGATGCAAGCTTCGTGGTGTTGATCATTCATGGTCATATATAGGGTTTCCTTTTGGGGAATTAAATCAAATGAGATATTGTGTTGCTCTGAATGGAACAAAATTGGACAAAAGAGAGCAAAACTTAGAAAAGGATGGTATGAAGTTGCTTTCTCGACTAAGGGGAAGCCAATTTCATTCAAGAGAGTTGAAAATGCAAAGGTGGGTCATGTGGGTCATAGGTTTTTATTGCATCGAGAGGTGTACTACAATCTAGTATAGGCCAGATGTGTATATATTAGGTGTAATGTAAGAAAGATAATATGTCAATATTTTTTAAATGTCCACTTAATATGTTAAATTTATATTTATTTACATGTTATTTTTACCAATTTTTTATGTGAAGACTTGCTTAGATTATGGTGGGAAGTAACTAATGGTAAATATGGTATTTTTTACATGAATATGAGTTATTTTCAAAAAAAAAAAATTGGATTTCAAGGAGAGTGGTATTTTTTGGATTTTATTTTAGTCTTTAAGTGCAACTTTTTGAAGTTTCTGACAAATTTCTGATCGGAATTTGGAAAAAAAAAATGTGACCAAACTTTGATTTTTGTTGTTTAAAAAAGTTTTTTGACTACATATATAGATTCATCACCATAAAAAAACCTTTGGGAACTTCAATTGTGAAGAGTTCACTTGTAAAACTTATGATTTCAATCTATGTCACAAGGTTCCTCAAACTTTAACCTTAAGGTTCAAATTTTGTTAAACCTTAAAAAAAATTGATGTTCGACGAACTTCATTGAACCTCATATCCATTAACCAATTCCATAGATAAAAACTCATAACCTCAAGTCACAACTCAAGCTTGTAATTTATCCTTGCAATTTCCATGTGTGTGATAATTTTCTTTTATGTTTATTGATGTTGATTTATTTCTATTTTATCCTCTAATTCATTATGTGTGTGTGTGTGTGTGTGTGTAAACCTAATGGCAAACCTCATCAAAAAAATCGAACTCAAACTGAACCTAATAATTGTTGAACCTGAACTCGAACCATGTGACATTGACTTCAATGAATCCCTATCAAATTCTAGACAAATTAGATTGGAAAATAACCAAGAAAGATTTACAAAAAGTTGCACTTAAAGACTACTTGACAAATAAGTATACAAATATCTGAAACTCATGCATGAATCTTAGAATCATATCAATAAATTATGGCGTAAAATATGTGATGCACTTATCCACATGACATTAATATTGGAAAAAATATTTAGTTTTCAAAATTAAACTTTATAAGTTGCACTGGTCAATGCTAAACTAATAATGATCAATGAGCAAATTGATTGCTAGAGTCATTCCTTAACAAGGCCTAATAATGATTTTGTAATCATATTTAAAGTTAATTAATAAGCACGCACAAATTTAATGTGTATTCTAACTTACGAAATGGCCCTTTTCACGACATTTTTTCTCATTAATTTTAACTAAAATCCTGTAAATATTTAAAAAAAAATTGAGTTTAAGTTATTTAGTGTGTATAATTTGAGTGCCAAAAGGGGGTTTTAGGGTGCTAAATCCATTTATGCATTCAGAAATGTACTCTAAGTAACAATAAATCACATTATTGCTTGAAATTGTATCTCTGAATTATGGTGAAAAAGGTTATAAGTTATTTCATTTATAAGTTAGACTACACCAACACTTAACATTTATAATAAAATTACAATATAACAAGATTCTTAACCATGGATATTCACCTCTACTTTACCATGTATATTATTAACTTGTAGATATGCTTTGTTACAACACCATGAATTATCAATACCACATGCCAAAAAACCATAACTCATTTCATAATCAAAATATTTTATTAATACTTTTGAGATATATTTAAACCCTCTATCCCCACTACTACTAAAATATTCTATGGATATTCTATAGAGATTAAACCAAGTTTTAATAAAATGGAAAATGAGAATACTTTTATATATAGAGTTGTGAAATTTATATAATGCCAGCCTAGATCCATCTTAACTCTAGATCTACCAAGCGTGGAGAAAGATCAAATCTCTTTTGACTCCAAAAAATGTTTGCACATTTGGTAAATCCAGAGTTATCATGGATCTAGGTTGGTAATGTTGTTTAATTATTTTCACCTCAAGAGATATGATCAATTTGGACACTTGGTGAGTCAAAAAAGTTTGCATATGTGCCATCTCCCCAACTCTATATTTTTGGCAGAATGTGGAAACAAATATGATCCATACACTTCAACTCACTCTCCCTATGTGAAACTAGCATCTGAACTGCCTTACAGATATCATCAATAAAAGCGACGGTGGAAAGGAATGGCTAAAAAATATCAGAGGGGGCCTTCTTCGCTGTCTCAATGCAGCATGTATGCTACAGGACAAGATAAAATCACAGAAAATCACTGAAGCAACTTGTCAACATCCAGCTACAGTTCTCCCATAGGACAAGCAACCAATACAGTTTAGTTTAACCCGAGAGTATCAATCCATACCTCACCACTCTATATCTGTTTTAAACATAATTGCAATGCCATGTTGTTTTAACTTGACCTCTATTAGCTTTAACATGATCATTGAGTAACGTACCATTTTCTTATAAGTCAACTCGTAGTCATACGAGAATGCAACATTATCATTAAGGAAAATTTCACATCAACATAATAGTTAAGTAATTTTCTATTTGATATAATTATAAAGAACATTACAATGTGACGTTATCTTGTAATGTGATTAAATTCAACATATCACATGAATACAACTATGTAAATTTGATGGCCAAAAGTTATCTTTATGTCATATTTTAGTAAAGATATTTCAACATTATAATGTGATGAATATAAAATAGTGTTACACTATGATGAAGAAAAGCTATTTTCACTTGACAATAGAATTCTTATCGAATAGTATACTATGACAAAAATGAACCATAAAAAATCTTTAACATTATAATATGATGAATATAAAATAGTGTCACACTATGATGAATAAAAGTTATTCTCACTCGACAATAGAATCTTTGTCAAATGGTAGAATGTGACAAAAATGAACCATAACAAATCATCGTCAATTATGTCCACATAAAATTATGGCAACTTAAAGATAATTAAAGATAAGTATGGTTTGTATAAGTCAATCAATAATTTTTGAAATAACTACTAAGGAACATCACATTTTAACAATACTCAATTCAACATAATCAATTAAGGTTGAACAATGGGCAAGGAAAACCATGGTAAATCATGATCAACTATGTACATGGTCAACCATCATTATAGTCATGGTCATGGTCATGGTCAACCATTGTCAACTATGGTGAAACATAATCAATCATGCTCATCGTCAACAATTGAGAATGCAACAAATCAACACTAGTCAACCATGATGAAAATTACATTGTGACTTTACCATGGTTATACATAATCAACATGCTAAACTATAGGTAGCTCAATATAGTCAACGGACCTTAAAATAAGGTAAAAAACAACCTTAATTAATCATAATCAACCATGGTGATGGTGATGGTCAACGATGGACATATTTGTTTTCAACCATAGTCATCCATGGTTAAATACAATCAGTTATGGTCATGGTATACCATTATTAAACAAGGTCATAGTTAACCATAATCATGGTCAACCTAGGTCAAACATAGTCAACTATTAACAACTATGGTAAACCTTTTTCTACCATAAGAAACCATGTTCAACCATATTCATCTATGGTCATGGTCTTGGTCCACTATTATCAACCATACTAAACCATGGTAATGGTCATGGTCATGGTCATGTTCAAGCATGCTCAACCATAGTCAACCAAAGTAAACTATAGTCAATAAAGGTCAATGAAAGTTCGCCATGCTCAAATGTGGTCTACCATGTTCAACTATAAGTTTCCATGGTCAACAAAAGGTTGTCATGGTAAAACATGGTAAACCATATTCAATCATGGTTAAATACAATCAATTTGGTTACATATAGTCAACATGTTCACCCATGGTCCACCATACCCATCCTTATCTTGATTGCAGATTTCAAGAATATTCTAAAATCTTACAGACAAGAGCAAGGTCAATCATTGACTTCTCTCGTGTCTATCAAATTATAGAATATTCCCAAAATGTACAATCGATTTATTTTCTGCTATCCACTATAGTTTATCAAAGTCAAATGAGTTCAACAAACTTCTTCCATGGCTAATAAATAATAGTCAAACATGGTCAACCAAATTCAACCTTTGACAGATGTGATTTTCCAAAATCTAGTAAAGTCAAACATAATCAACCATGGCTAACAAAATTCAACTATGGTCATACATAAGCAAACATGGTGAAACATACTCAACCATGGTCAACCATACTCAACCATGTTCATGTTCAACCATGCTCATCCATATTCTACCATGGTTAACCATAGATAATCATGGAAAACCATGGTCACAATCTACAATGCTCATAGTCATAATCAACATGGTCATGGTCAACCATGTCAACCATAATCAACCATGGTCTTGCATTTGAGGAATTTTAAGGAAAACAATGGGCCTTAAAACAAAAAATGTACTAACAAAATTAACTTCAAAAGAACCAATAGGATTCAAGATAATGATGTCATCCCTAAGGGAAAATATTTTAGAGGGAAAAAAAGAAAACTATTTTTTTTATTGTTTTTTTCACTTATCTACTTATAGGTTTACTCAATTTTCAAGTGTAGACACTCATCCATTGAAAATAATTGTTTAATGTGATCATCCATGACCAACCGAATCATATATATTTCATTATTAGTTATGTTGATATGGTCACACCTGATTGTGGACAAAATGGTGTTGAGAACATAGTCCAACTTAGTCTATGTAATCATGTTCAACCATTCTCATCCATATTCTGCCATGGTTAACCATAGATAATCATGGAAAACCATGGTCACAATCTACAATGCTCACAGTCATAATCAACATGGTCATGGTCAACCATGTCAACCATAATCAACCATGGTCTTGCATTTGAGGAATTTTAAGGTAAATAATGGGCCTTAAAACAAAAAATGTACTAACAAAATTAACTTCAAAAGAACCAATAGGATTGAAGATGATGATGTCATCCCTAAGGGAAAATATTTTAGAGGGGAAAGAAGAAAATTGTTTTTTTAATTGTTTTTTTGACTTATCTACTTATAGGTTTACTCAATTTTCAAGTGTAGACACTCATCCATTGAAAATAATTGATTAATGTGATCATCCATAGCCAACTAAATCATATATATTTCGTTATTAGTTATGTTGATATGGTCACACTTGATTATGAACAAAATGGCGTTGAGAATATAGTCAAACTTAGTCTATATAATCATGGTTAGTGAACTATTGTAATCTATTTTTTATATATTTCATCATTAATTATATTAATATTTTAATTCAAAAATCTATAGATACTCCCTGATTGATTATCAACTAACACAAACATATTAATAAAAATAATTGACTAATGAACACTATTTTCGAGACTCGAAGTATATTAATCATATTTATCAACATAATTATATTAATATATATCTAAATATAAATAATATTATGTTATATAAATATTACAAACAAATGTAAATTGGTATTGGGTTTTTACGATGCATGCAATCTTAAAAAAAAAATCCCAATTCAACGTTGTCATGAAAATATCATGAACTTGTAAAAATATAAATATTTTTCAGCAGACTGATATTGCTGCACACTCCTTAAATATTAAATATAAAAATATAAAGGATATGTATTATTGTAAATTTGTAATTAACGAATATAAATAAAATTCATGGTTTCACTCTTTTAACATTCGTTTTCGAAGTTCACATTTATGTTGAAAATATACTCAGATACTAATATGGCTTTACACAATTATCTGACTTTAAATTATGATAAACATAATTCTAACTAATATATTCAAAGTTCAACTCTGGGATTAAATTTATGCGCTTATGAGTTTCACGCACTGGTTATAAATTTGGGAGTAGTGTAGTTTGGTGATATTCATAATTTAAATTTATAAATAGAATCAATTATATATATAACTCCAAATACTAAAATAATCCAGTTTCATGGACGAAGTATTATAACGGCGTTTAAATGTGGCCGTAACTGTCTGAAAACGCCACGAATCATTAGATGTATCAAAAAACAATTTCACTCACACATAAACAGTATAAAAAACAGTATCAAAGTTGAAAATTTAAAGGGTATATTTATTAAATAGTAATAGTGATAATTAAAATTAATAGGCGTGTTTATTTTATTTTGGCATATAGTTTTAAAATTTTTAATTTAATTATTAATAATTATTAGATGAATGGTAAGATATTTTTTTGAAAATATTTTAAGTAATAGAGATATGAAATATTGAGATTTATTATAAAATAGTTGTTTATCTCTTCAATTTTAATTAAATTGATTAATAAAAAAAATATCATATGAATATGAGTAATGGTTTTCATTATGTGGCTGTAAGCCATAATATTGGCCCATAATATAGTATTATAACAAATCATATCTATATATTAAAAATAATTTTTATGGTAAACTGGGGTGAACCTTGGTAGTTAAAAATCTTGTTTCGTGTTTTTTTCAAATGTATATATGTTTATCTCAAATATTAATTTTTTTAATAATAATAACAATAAAATTATAATTTAGTTATTTTTTTAATTTTTATTTTTAAATTTTGGTAATTTGAAATATATTTTGAGTAAGGTTTGATGTATATAGGAATTCATCAACCATTTAATTTATATGGTTGTGTTAATTAATCTAAAACTTTTACTTACTTGGTATTATTTTTCCTTAATTTTATCTAAAATTTAATAAAAAATTCTTAAAATTATAAATTTAAGTTTAAGTTTAGTAAATTGCATTAAACAATGAAAATAAATGTTCCAAATTTTTTTCAAGAAACTAAATCCCCTATATCTATAAAAAAAAAACACACACATTTTAAATAAGGGCTACATAGTAGCTAGTACATGTAGCTTAGTTTAAATATAGTTTAATTAAACTAAAAAATAATAAAGACAAAAATTTCATCACAAAAATAAAACAACAAATAAAATGTTGTATTATGTAATGTCATCACCAAAAATTAAGAAAAGTGATTAATTAATATTGTTTATATTACCTCATATATATATATATATATATATATAATCTTAAATTAAAAATATAGAAAAAAAAAAACTATAATTTATACTAAAAAAATAAGTTAAAAACAAAAAAAAATAATAACTAATAAAAATGAAAAATGAGAATTACCAAAAAAATCATAATAACAATCACCTTACACATAAATGAATTTAAATATGAATAAAAAAAATAAATAAATAAATTTAAAAAAAAAATCCAATATTAAATAAATAACATAATTTTTTGATAAAACAAACTAATACACATTTAAAACAAAAATAATAATTAAAAATTAAAATTTTCTCACCACACTTTTAAAAACGACCTTAAAAAATATAAATCACCTAGCTTTAAAAAATATAACCAACTAAAAATTTATATCACAACATTTCAACTAAAAATTATATCACCACATTTCAAGCACGTTATATAAAGGACTATAAAAGTTCAGCGATATGTTTAAACCTTGGTCTAAATATACTCCTCGGGCACGCAATTGTTAATCATATCCGATTTGTGGGCATTATGAAAACTTTTGGCGAACATGCTCATGTCCCACAACACAATCAGGTGGAGTGGGAAGCTGGAATAAACTTTTCTCTCACATTTTCCAACTTTTGGAATCTCTGTCCACGGGTTTTGGCATTCTGTTTTTTTAAATTTGGCTGGTGAGATGTGTTTTGGGACTGAATTTTCAATTTCTTAGAATTATATGGCCTTGCTATCACGCTTTGTTCTTTCTCTTTTTTTTCTTTTTTTCTGTTTTTCTTTCTTTAATTATATTAGTATCAGTTACTAGATCTTAAAAAAAATTGATTATGATGTGAATTTTATCATCCACATTGACTTAAAAGAGATATTAATTAAATTTTGAAGTATAAACTTTATTGGCAACAATGATTCACAAATGAGGTTGAAATCTCAATTTCTTTATATCTATCAGGCGTCTAGACTCACACGATTTATCTTTTACTTGGGGCAACGAACAAATTTTGTTATGATCGACAGGGTATTTTTTTCATCAAATTCTAAACTAGCAATTATCTCTAAAGGTGTAAAGGTACACCGAAGGAATAGAAAATTTGGGAAGATTATCTCACCACTCACTCCAATGCAAGCATTGTTAATCTTTTCTATGAGTGGAGCATAATTGCTTCTCTTTAAGAATATATAGATGAAAAATATCTAAAGCCACTCAGAGACGTTAGAAAGGGGCATACAAATCTCTGAAGAGGACTCCACCTGTTAGATTTTAATGACTGATGAGCTGAATTAGGCTGCTATTAGGATTGAATAAGGCATTTTTGGTATTTAGAAAGACGTCATTGTAAGTTCCTTCGGTATAGTCCAGTGTCGGATCAAGAGGAATGGGAATGACAACATAGGAGGTGGAACTGGAGTAGAGTGACACTCTTCCAAAGGTGGAAAGAGAGACACTCTTCCAGGAAAAACAATAAATTTTCGTTAATTGTTTTCTTGTTAAGTTCATTTCTGTGCTAGTTTTGAACTTCTAGGTTTTAAGTTTTGTAAATATGGGAACGATGATAGTATAAAAGTCATTTTAGAAGAAAAAAAAAGGAAGTTCAAGGGAAATAGGTACATCTCACCTGTGGTGACTACGATTACATAATTTTTTTTGGAATAGGAGTTATCTTCTAAAGTAAACAATCTTGAATTCACCAACCAATTTCTACCTCGTGATTGTGAAATTTCAAGCACATCATCTGGGTTTGGCTTGCTAATAAAACTATCAATCCTTGAATGCTTCAAATCACCGTCCAATCCCCCATAATTTTCCATTTTGGGGTAAAAGCAACACCAATGGCATTGGTTTTTGCCAAAGCTAGATTACCATCCAAGTCCCCATAATTTTCCATTTTTGGGTAAAAGCAACACCAATGGCATTGATTTTTGCCAAAGCTAGATTACCCGTATAGCCAATCCATCATATTGATTAATAGAAGGCAGCGCAAAAGCTACATTATTCAATGATTAATCTACAAGAGTTAAATATTTCCTTACACTCCACCTAAAGCTCTTCACTATTGTTAAATCTTTATGCATCACATCTTTGTGTTCTTCACTATTGTTAAATATTTTTGTTCCCTCTTTTACAATATCATTATATAATATAATCATAACAAAAGAATAAAAAATACTTATATATTAATAATATATTGTATAATAAATATTAAATTTTTTTTTATATATAAATTGACTTTAAAACACACACACACACACATATATATATAATTCAAATATTTTTGTAGATTTCTTTTTCAAAACACAATAAAACTTAATTTATAATAAATTAAAGCACTTGAATCCCAAAAAATGATATCTAAGTTAATTTTATAATAAATTGATTTAGAAACCAATGAAAAAACAAAATATCTCAAGATTTAGAGATTAGAGATTATAATCTTTCTTTTCTCATCAATGACTATTGCAATGCCACATGTCAAAAATACATATATATTAAATTTGTCTATAACAAATATTAATTTTTTATTACAAATTGATTTAAAAATATTTAAATATAAAAAAAAAAAAAATTTATTATTATAATATTTTTTAGATTTATTTTTCAAAGCCCAATAAAACTTAATTTTATGATAAATTAACTTAAAAACCAATGAAAAATCAAAATATATCAATATTTAGATATTATAATATTTATTTTTTCATTTATGATGAGATTAGAAAACTTTAAATGACATCGCACTTTCCATGATTAAAAATTTTGTATAATAAATAATACATTTTTTATTTTAAATTGATTTTAAAACATTTAAATATAAAAAATATAAATTATTATTCTAATATTTTTATAGATTTAGTTTTCAAAACCCAATAAAACTTAATTTTATGATAAATTAACTTAAAAACCAATGAAAAATCAAAATATCTCGATTAGAATATTTTTTTTCATTTAGGATGGGATTTAGAAAACTTTAAAGGACAACACACTTCTGAGTTAATTTCATGGCAGTTGTAGTGCAAGTGTCAATTTATATTTGGAGGGAGGAGGACGAAAATACAAATATATTATTTGTCAAATCTACCTAACCAAATCCATCCTAGAAACACCTTCGGTGTAAAAATATTCCTAAAATATATAATTTGGAGAAGGACCTAACTTAATCTATTCATATGCAAATGTTCTTTGAGAGGGAAGGAACTTGGGAATCAAAAACTGAGTAGAGTACCTATGCCTAACACAGTCACACAACCCGCCAGCTGACCTTATCTTCCATTAAAGAAAATTCTCTGACTACCCCATATGCGTCATCACCTTCATGGCTCGAACACTATATGTTTAGTAAAATGTGGAAATAAATATGATCCATAAACCTCAACTCACTCTCCCTATAACTCTACCATGTGTGGGAAACTGGCATCTCATCTTCCTTATAAAGCATCAATAAAAGCAACGGTGGAAAGGAACGCCTACAAAATCATAGGGGGCCTTCGCTCTGTCAATGCAACATGTATCTGTAGAAATTTCATATCTTTTTCTACTATAATTTTACAGATATGATCTGAGGAAGTTAGTGTTCTAGAATGATCCTTAAACATGATTTAAATAGTCAGCTTGGAATCTCTTCTATAACTTTCTTTATGAGTCGTTTTATAATATGAAATTTGGAGTTGACAAATAAGAGATCTTTACTTGTAGAAATTTCAGAAATAGATTTCCAAAATTAGATACATGACATGTTGTGCAAGTTCATTCTTAGCAAGAAGCCAAAATCTACAAGTTTTGGGAGAAGTAGACGTCGTAAAGGAAGAAGTAGCAAGTAGACCTAGTGAAGGCAGAAGTGAAAAGTAGACTTAGTAAAGGTAGAACTAGCTAAAAAACATGGCATAGAAGAGAGCATTCTGAATGAAGTAGGTTGGTGCCTACAAATCTTGTAGCAAAGGGGATTTGTGTCTCTCATAGGTAAATGCTTATAAATATTGTAGCAAAGGGGATTGGTGTCTCTTGTAGGTTGGTTCCTATAAAGCAACATATGAGATTAATGTCTCCTTTAGGTTGGTGCGTACAAATTGATGTAATAGTAGGTTGGTATCCACAAGATCTTTCATATTGAGAAGTTTTGTGGTTTTCTCCCATAAAGGTTTCCACGTATATTTTGTGCTACTTGTTTATTTTATGAGATTGATATTTTATGATGTTCAATATTTAAATAAGTAAAAGATGTCATTATATTGATTCCCTCCCCCCTCCTAGTGTAACTGCGAATCCAACTGTGAACAACAATCAACCATGATTAACCACAATCAACATGGTTATCTTTAGTCAAAATGGTCACCCATGGTACACTATAGTTAATCAAAGTCAAATGAGGCGAACAAATTTCACCCATGTGAAATAATTAATAGTCAACAATGATCAACCAAATTTAACCTTTGAGGAAAGTGATTTTCCAAAATATAGTAAAGTCAAACATAATCAACCATGTATAACAAAAGTCAACTATGGTCATACATAACCATACATGGTCAACCATACTCAACCATGGAAACTATAGTTTAGCATGATCAACCATACTCAATCATAGTTAACCAAAATCAACATGGTTATTTATAGTATGCATGTTCACCCATGGTCAACCAAAGTCAAATAAGGTCAACATACTTCAACCATGGCCAATAGTTAATAGTAAATTACAGTCAACCATACTCAACTAAATTCAACCTTTGAAGACCATAGTTCTCCGAAATCTATCAAATTCAAACTGAGCATCAAACCGAGCTAACAAAAGTCAACTATAGTCAAACATAATTATATATGGTCAACCATACTCATCCATGGCAAACCATTGTTTAACACTGTCATCAATTGTCAGCCATATTATATTTTACGCCGTAAGGCATCTTTATTTGAAAACAAATCTCCTAGTCGCCTTGCTGTCATATCTGTGCCATTTGATCCTTTATTAGACGATTGGATCATAATAATCCATGGATTCAAATTGTGGAAGTTGTGACAGTTGCAACTTTCCTTATAACGATTACCAAAAGAAGTTAGTCAAGCTAAAGCTAGAGTAGAAGAGCATAGATATGGCCTTCGCCTCAGTAGCAACCCCTTTCGAGAAAGAATTCCGAGTTCCAAACAAAGAAATTGAAATTTTTATAGGCAAGGGCAGAACCACCCTCAAGGCTCTACAATGAACACCGAGCATCTCCTCTGTAAGAGTGAGGAAGGGTTAAAATATGCACCAATTCAGAAGAAGCTTTGTAGACTGTTGCATCCTACATTGAAGAACTTGTAAGATTTTCATTGGACAAGAACAACGGCTACTTTCCTGACTTCTTTGTCTTCTGTTTATGCAAATATTTAGAAAAGTTGTTGCTTTCCATTAATGGGGTTTGTTTCGAGGTGAAATCTAAGGATGTCTCCAACATTTTTGAAAAAGGTCACTAATCCTGCAAGTCTTTTTTCTGTCTTAAATCAGGAGCAGAAGTACCATGCCAGGATTCGATTTGTGGTTCTGATATTGATAACCTATCAGCAGATTTATCCGATAAAACCTCTATTATGGAAATGCATTTCTACTCACAATGGGGCTTTTCCGTATAAGGGGTGAAACTGCAGGCATGCCTGGAACTAGTGCTTTGCCGACAACAAGAAGTGATGAGGTCCGTCAATATAATTATTCGGTTCAGTTTACATAAATTCTATGATTCCAAGTTTCTATACATTCTCTGATTCAATTTTTGTATTGTGAAACTCTAATTTTACAAATTTGGCCTAAAATCTAATAGAAAATCAAAAGTTCACTGAATAAAGTTCTGTGTTTCTTTTATTTCAGTAAAAAATTGTCACATGATCAGGTTAGATGATAAATATAATCCCACCTATAAAGAAGATAACCCTCTTTCTATTTCGAGGCAATATGCTTGCAGAGTATATCATCTAGCTGAAGGGTACACCATGTGATGAGGGTTCAAAGAAAATCAAAATGGTTATCATATTCATCTCCTTAGGGTGAACACTGTATTTTCTAAATCAGTGTGGACTCCACTGAATGACGCATTTTCTACAAATTTTTACATTTTCCATTTTTCCCATCTTGGAATCTTATGTTCATATAAAGTGATAGAACTGTTTTTAATTTAAAAGGTATTTTAGGTGGTTTGGAGCACATACTTAGCGTTGTGTTTGCAGGGTTCATCGGAGATATTGTGGGAGAAGGGATCGAATCAGATCTTGGTGTAAGAGATGTTAACAATTATAGTGCCAGCATCAACTCCATCCCCAGTTGAAGACTTTGAACACCCCATGAAGGCCTTCAAAGGTCAGAGGATCTGCCATATTTCACATTTTAGACAGTCATATTTGAAATTCATATGAAATCCTTTATATGTTTTTGTTTGTCAGATTTGGTTTGAATGGCATTTGAATCATTGGGTTTATGTTTTTGTTTGTCATACTTGGTTTAAATGGAATTTCAAACATTTTTTTTAGAGCATACCCATGTAAAGGATGGATTTGATATGCACCTAGATGTTATAGAGTTTTGAGGTTTGATATCTAGAGTTATAACATTGAATTCATTCAATATATACATCTTCAGAGCTTTAGTTGTATATCATATTGGGTTTCGGCATTATTGTAGTGTGTATCAAAGTCTGGTATAAATGGGTGTGTGCTATGGAGGAAGAGGAGAAGACCTTTTTCAAATGAAAGTGTAAATACCCACAGTGCAATATCTGAGACAATATGGATTTAAATAGCTATTGAGAAAATGATTGTGCACTATCATTTGGAGTGGGCTTCAAGCTTATGCACATGGGATTGGAGAGTCAACACTAAATACATTACAGTATTTTGAGGCAATGTGCTTGCATAGTATATCATCTAGTTGTAGGGTACACCATGTGATGAGGGTTCAAAGAAAATCAAAACAGTTACGATATTCATCTCCTTGGGGTGAGCACTGTATTTTCTAAATAAGTGTGAACTCCACTGAATGACGCATTTTTTGCAAATTTATACGTTTTCCATTTTTCATCTCGTCGGATCACATTCCAATAATATAGTCCCCATCTTGGAATCTGATGTTCATATAAAGGGACAGATTTGTTTTGAAGTTAAAAGGTATTTTAGGTGGTTTGTAGCACATACTTATAATTGTGTTTGCATGAGTAATCATAGATATGTGGGAGAAGGGATCGAATCAGATCTTGTTGTAAGAGATGTCAACAATTATAGTGCCAGCATCAACTCCATCCCTAGTTGAATACTCTGAACACCTCAGGAAGGCCTTCGAAGGTTGGAGGATCTGCCATATTCCACATTTTAGATAGTCACAATTGAAATTCATATGAAATCCTTTATATGTTTTTGTTTGTCAAATTTGGTTTGAATGGAATTTGAATCATTGGGTATATGTTTTTCTTTGTTAGAATTATTTTAAATGGCATTTCAAATGTTGGTTTTAGCACATACCCATGTAAAGGATGGATATGATATGCACTTAGATGTTGCAGAGTTTTGAGGTTTGATATCTAGAGTTATAATATTGAATGTATTAAAGATATACATCCTTAGAGCTTTAGTTGTATATCAGATTGGGTTTTGGCATTGTTGTAGTGTGTATCAAAGTCTGGTATAAATGGGTGTGTGTTATGTAGGAAGAGGAGCAAACCTTTTTCAAATGAAATGTAAATACCCACACTGCAATATCTGAGACAATCCAAATTTAAATAGTTGTTGAGAAAATGATTGTGCATTATTGCTTGGAATGGGCTTCAAGCTCAGGCACATGGGACTAGAGAGTCAACACTAAATACATCGCAGTATTTTGAGGCAGTGTGCTTGTAGAGTATATCATCTAGTTGTAGGGTACACCATGTGATGAGGGTTCAAATAAAATCAAAATGGTTACAGTATTCATCTCCTTCGGGTGAACACTGTATTTTCTAAATTAGTGTGGACTCCACTGAATGACGCTTTTTCTGCAAATTTATACGTTTTCCATTTTTCATCTCGTTGGATCACATTCCAATAATATAGTCCCCATCTTGGAATCTGATGTTCATATAAAGTGATAGATCTGTTTTGAAATTAAAAGGCATTTCAGGTGGTTTGGAGCACATACTTAACATTGTGTTTGCACAGGTCATCGGAGATATTGTTTGAGAAGGGATCAAATCAGATCTTATTGTAAGATATATCAACAATTATAGTGACAACATCAACTCCATCCCCAGTTGAAGACTCTGAACACCTCAGGAAGGCCTTCGAAGTTCGGAGGATCTGCCATATTTCACATTTTTTATAGTCATATTTGAAATTCATATGAAATCCTTTATATGTTTTTTTTGTTAGATTTGGTCTGAATGGCATTTGAATCGTTGGGTTTATGTTTTTGTTTGTTAGACTTGGTTTAAATGGCATTTCAAATGTTGGTTCTAGCACATACCCATGTAAAGGTTGGATTTGATATGTGCCTAGATGTTGGAGAGTTTTAAAGTTTGATATCTAGAGTTATAATATTGAATGTATTCAAGATATACATCATCAGAGCTTTAGTTGTATATCATATTTGGTTTTGGCATTATTGTAGTGTGTATCAAAGTCTGGTATAAATGGGTGTGTGCTATGGAGGAAGAGGAGTAGACCTTTTTCAAATGAAAATGTAAATATCTGAGACAATCTAGATTTAAATAGTTGTTGAGCAAATGATTGTGCACTATCGTTTGGAGCGAGCTTCAAGCTTATGTACATGGGATTGGAGAGTCAACACTAAATACATTACAGTATCTAGACTTGTGTAGAAGTATCATGCATGCACTTTAAAGAAAAGATAGCACATAAATGACATCCGTAGGATATAAGAACCCTACATAACCTTGCATGGTCGACCTTTGGTAATAACCTACAACCTTTTTCACATGCCAAAATTCTGGATCTTTAAACTGTCTAGCATAGTTGCAGTTATGTCATGAAGTTCTCATAATTCGATGTGGTTGGACTTGTAGACAATATACAATACATAAGTGCTTGGTTGTAAGGTCTTAGACAATCAATATTTTGTGGGGTGATGACCTGAAGAGTATCTGATTATTACATAAGATTTCAACCTCTATTTTGGATTCTTCTTCGGCGGCCCATAACTGGATTGAATAGCACAAAGATTTCTTCTGTTTTCTGGTAAGAAGAGATTTTAACGTTTTTTCTATTTTTACTCTCTCTCGAAGAAATTGGCTGGAATTTTCCACAATGGATTATAAGATAGTTTAGTTCAATGTATTTTCAATTTTGAAGAGGTCTTGTAAAGGGCCATCTCTAGTTTTTGACTTGTTTATCATGGTGAGTGGTTTTGGAATCCTTTTATATTCTATTTCAGCTAGGACTAGTCCTTGAAGAGAATGAGGTGGATTTATTACACAATAGATCTTGAGTTAGTTTTAGTTGGAAAAATTTAAATCCTTATTTTGAATTCATCATTAGGGTTGGGATTTGTTGAATTGTTGTTTTTGAATAACATAAAACCTGCTGCATATAGATTGTGTAGGATAATGCACTAGTTACATTGTGGAGGACAAGGCATTGCGGTGTTATTTGGTATAGCTAATGAACTCAAGATTAAGGGTTTGTTCTACAATAAAACTAGGAATTTAAAAATTAAAAGCCTGATATAGTGAACCCTACGAAGTATCTATCTATGAGCAAAAATCTAATTACTTTGTCTTATTGGAGACCTCAAATTTGAATCCCCTGGTATTTTATTTGTGTATTGACACAAGAATCCAGTTTTTGTACAAACTGGATGTTTATGCAACTAGTTAGTCTATTATCTGAATTTCATGTCTGTTTCAGTTTATGTCTATACCTGATTCTCTCTGATTAGCAAGGATTGGGCTCTTTTCCATGCGGTCATTTTTTTCTTGTGGCTTTGTGGTGTGAATTTCTCTTCCTTCATAGTAAAGACATGAATTTTCAATTACTTTATCTGTTAATCAATCAATTTCTTCAATAATTTCCTTGAGTTCTTCTTGATGGTTTTTTTGGTCCATGTGTCTGTCAGGCTCTTCTTCAAAAGTGGCAAGGGAGTTTGCATCTGTCCTATTCCTGGATATGGGATGTAGTCCCTAATTTCCTTGCCAATCCATTGAGCTTGCGTATGTTGTGGATGCTTTGATACACACAATTTGTACCTCTATGTTTCTTCAAGAGGCTTTACATTATCTGTGTCCCTGATTATTTCAAATTGATGCTATTTCAAAATGTAGCTTCCCTGGCAGCATCCTTTTGGCTTTATCATTTCTTGCGAAGTCATCTCATGGGGTCTATGCCTTAATGTTTGGCTGGAAATGTATAATTATTTTCTAGTAATAAGTGGTTGCGCACTTCAATTTTGGAACAGCCAAGTGACCTTTTATGAGCCGAGGTTTGATACTTCCATTTGTTAGATATAATATCTTTCTATTCTGGAGTAGTTATATGTGAGGTTGTGACAAACTCTGTCAACGGTGACCCATATTTCTGTATATTTGATGATGGTTTTAGCTAATTAAATTTTGTCCTTTTTATGGAGGGAACGATGACCCATATTTCTGTATATTTGATGATAGTTTTAGTTAATTAAATTTTGTCCTTTTTTTGGAGGCAATTGATATCTGCACTGAAGTAACTTTTTTGGAAATCAATAAAGTATTTCGTTTATTTGGACTCGGAAGGACTATTACATCAACAATTTGGTATAAATTACCTTTGGAATTTGGGATGAATCCATGTGAAAAGTAATATAGTAAGTTGTGAAAAGTAATATAGTAATTTTGAGGAAACTGAAAACTCAAAATGAGAATGTGCCCTAGCAATAGACAACAGGATGATTGGGATTTTTTTAGTGTAGAGACGTGGGTCCAAAACCCCTCGAGTAGTGAAAATGAGGCCAGGGGAAAGTCCTGGGTGATTTTGATGGCATAGATATGCAGTTCACAGCATGACATCTTTTGCCCAATTGTTGGAAGCTTTTAAAGAATTATTTCTGAAAACAAAAGGGTTCCTTGCACATTATCGAAGGTCAAGGAGAACTTGTAATATGGAGTTTAAAATAGAGCATCTATTAGTGTGATTGTTTCTATCCTTTACTAAAATTGACCAAAATCACTACAAATATCTTGCTTAGAAACTATTTGTTACACAGCAATTTGTCACCGTCCCTACCATTCCCATTCCTCACATTGGAGGGCTCATTCTGTGACCTGTGAGTAGAGACAAGACTTGAAAATACTTTCATTGCATCCCTCTGAAGATGAGCTTTCATTTCCCTGAAGACATCTCCCTGCAAAAAATCCTAAAAATAGCTCTTTCTCCATTAGCGTGGTTTCACAGTTCAGCCCTCGCGCCAAGGGGGCAAATCCTCCAAAGAGGGCGCGCCAATTGGCGCTCTGTCATAGAGCCGCACCCGCGCCAACCATATTAAGAGGTTTTTTTTAAAAATAAATGGCGGAAGTTTCACCCTAACAAATTCCTGGACTGATATCTATCTTGAGTTGGGAGGTTTGGCTACGGATTTCCATAGAGAGGAAGTGGTTTTCCACCTCTCATGGAAGATTCCTTGATGATAGGGCCAATCCCACAATTATAGGGATCCCAACTCCCCTTCCTCCATGTATAAAAGCTTGCTCATCTCCTTTGCAAGCTAGTTCCCAAGAGCTTTCACATCCTTATGCTGCAAGAGCCTTCTTGATTCCCTTAAGGCCAAATCCAAGCAAGGAGACTATTGCCAAGTATCCGGAGAGAGAGGCTTGTCCCATCCTTGATAGGCTTTATCGAGACATGTTGTGTTGACGACCCGCCAAAGGAGAGTGTTGCGTCGAAGCTTTGGTTGCATTCTTCTTTTGACTCATTAATGATAAGTGATTATTGGTTATGGTTCCACTCTTGTTCTTAATTATGTTCATGAGTTATGTCCTCTTTGACTGACATATAGTTGTATATACTGGATTTTATGCTTGCGTTTGTGTTGTTTCTTGCATGTGCAGGTGTCCGATCACAGAGATCGTGAGGATTGTGATCTGCCAGGGCAAAGGAACGGGAGCACCACCCCTTCTACAAACAACAACGTTAGATTCCAGGTAAGCCTTCATTGCAAGTCGGTTTATTTGCAATTAGGAACCTGCACTGTAGCGTGTTTGATTGTTGCTAGACCCGATCTGGGCTATTAGGGATCGCCTCTGTCCGCAGAGGGGATTTACCTCTTCAACAATTTGGCGACTCCACTGGGGACTCAGCTTGTTGTTTGATTTGTAGGCTATAGACGGAGCCTGAAGTGCAGCCAGATAGTCTTCGAAACGCTTTTGCTCTGCATTAGCGGAGTATATTAACGCTGCTTCAGTCAATCTCCGGTTTAGTTTACAGACTAAACAACTTGGAGTGTTGTCTTCTCTTTTCGGTCGATTTCTTGGCCTTGCTTGCTTGGTCAGCTCTTTGGACTAGTTTTTCTATTTGTTTGGCTTTGTTTTAGCCTTGTCATCACTTGTTTGTGTCTGAGATTGCTTGTTTTTCATTTTCCCATAGCAAACTCGGCTGGCGTGCTTTTTAGTGTGACAGTCGCGCCCATTGGCACAGGTTGCCTGTGTCTCACCCGCGCCATTTCCTTTCTGGCGCTAATTTCAAGCTCACAGTCGCACCAATCCTGTGAGCTATTATGGTTTGTTGTGTTACATGCTTTCTGGGACTGACTTGTGATTTTGATCTCATTTTTTCGGCTGTTTGAGTGCACTGGAGTCTAGTTTGACTGATTGTAACCTCCATCCTTTGGTTGTTTGCCTATTTCTTTCGATTTTGCATTCGAGCCCTAGGGCATCTAGGTGCTTTTGTGAGTCGAGCCTCCCTTGGGAGTTTTTGGTTTCCGTTCGTTCAGTCGACTTTGGGATTGCTTCCTTGCATTCGTTTGACAGTTGTATATCATTTTATTGCGCTTTTTGAGTGACTGATTTCGTTTTCATTCGAATTTCACTTTGCTTCATTTTGGGCCAAGATTACACAGCTCGTTAGTGTCTTTGGGACTTTTATTGGTTTTGAGAGATTTTTGGTCGATTTGAGATCTGATTGTTTGTGCCATTGAGTGAAATCTGCTTGTTTTTACTCTCCTATTATCATTTCTCAAATTGCTTCTCATTTGTTTTCGGTTTGTTTAGTGCATCTAGCTCTCAAACATTGAGAATAAAAAAATTCTCTTTTGCTTTTAATTGATTAGTGCAAATTAAAATCTTTTCGGTGTTATTAGTAATTGGTGACTTTGAAAGAAAAGTTTTTAGTTTCATTAGTTGCATTAGAGATATCACTGGTTGTCTTCCGATCATTTTGTTTGTGTAAAAAGCTCTTAACTCTTCCATAGCTAGCTTTCATCGAACGAAATGATATACTGTGGCATGTAGTTTTGCATTTTAGGAGATTTTTGAGACATCACATTCATTAGGGCCTAAAAGCTGAAACGTAATTGAAGATAAACTTTAAAATTTACTCAATTTACACTAAGGCAGCATTGAAATCTAACCAAACACATTTATAGGTCTAGGCTAGAGACGTGTTCCGGCGTCTTAAAACCTAGTAGCTGTCGTTCGCCTCTTGGCTTTAGACAGCTCTAGTACGGACTTGTGCTCCCCGTACCGTCGCGTATATAAAGGGAGACCCCACTATGTTTCAATCCTTTATCCATAGGAAGCCGAGTCTACAGCCCTATACCCGTGATACACCGAACACAACATTCGGGGAGATTGCCTGCACATATGGAAAGTCCTTGGTTGATTTCTCTTTCATTATTGAAACCAAGGTGTATATTGCAGTTCACGGTTATTTGGTACACCCTTTTTGCCTAGTATTCCTAAGTAGTCAATTGATCTTTTCTGACTTCCTAAATTTGAAAGGATCACCAAGCACTTGTCCTTTCATGCTTGTGTCAAATCTGAAAGAGAAAGAGTCACCTTTTCAACTGTTTCTCGACTCTTAAAACATGAAACGGTGGAGTTTCTTATTTTTCAATGTGGTAAAAAATTAATCACCCACGATCACACGCCTTGTTAAATTATGCTTGTTGACGATTTGATTGTGTGTCTTGACTCTTTTTCAGCCCATGTGTGTGTTTGATCTTTTTCTCTTATCGTTGCTACCACAGTGGCGGAACCTTCGGTTTCGTCTACTGGTAGTCCTTATACAGACGATTCATCATAGGTCTCCCAATCCTCTGCTGAACTACAACAGCCTATCGTTTCTGAGTTTCCTGACGGGGGACTGGTTCTTGCTGAGCAACCCTTTGGGGGACCAGTTGAGTTCAATTGGCCCTTTTCTGACCCTTTGTCTGAATTGAGATTAGGAGCTGATTTCCTTTCTCTTACATCGGGTTTGCCTTTTATAGCTGCTGTTTTTCCTCCTAGTCCCCGTCGTCTATTACGAGATTTAGCGGCAGGATCAAACATGAGTGATTCTAGTGAGGAAATCCCAACGTCTAGTGAAGACTATCAGCTCTTCCCACGAAGATTATTTCCAGGAGACGACTCGGAACCTGCGATCATGTCATCATCCGGTCTATGGGAGTCTCAGCTCCTTCTACGAGGCCGGTTGCTCCTTCATTGGGGATGTCTCCTCAGACACCCGTCACTTCTGTACCCGCTTGGCCCACTGTCTGTGTGGCCGCCTCTGCACCCGCTGTTACGACACCCTCCGTGAGGGCTATGCCGCCTCCTGAAGACGTTTATTTAGCGACTGCTATACCAGAGAACATCTCTCCGGAGGAGTATCGGTTGTCCCTACAACAACTGAACCCTGAGGTTGGACCATCCTCCCAAGATCCTAACCGCTCTTATTTTTCGCACTATGCACAGGATGGTACACCCATGTATGCTTTTCCAGATCAGTATGATGAGCACGGGGACATTTTACGTCTACCCGCTCCTGAGGCTCACCTCCATGCTCAAGGCTTACCTTATAACCAGGCTTATAACCCGCAAGAGCAACCTTTCCAAGGCCAACCTTCGGGCCAACCTGGCTATTCTTACGACCCACAGGGACAGTCCGTGCAAGGCTATCCTGCGGGCGAGCAAGGGCCATCGTACGGTCCGCAAGGACAGTATTACAACCCTTCCGGTCAACCTGTACAGCCTCAGCTGGGGTACCAACCGGGACCAGTCTATGGTCCTGGGGGGAAAATCCAGCCTTCTCAGCCTATGCAACCACAGTATCCTATTGTTTCCAATGTTGCATATCAGCTGGGACCATCCTATGGTCCTGCTCCAGGTCAAACCGGTTACCAGCAACCACCTGGCTCTATTCCCCCACCAGGCCAACCGGCCCATCCGGTACAACTTGGTGTTCTGCCTCCAGGCCAACCGGCCCATCTGGCACAACCTGGGGCTCCTTTCCAGTCGGGTCAACCTGCGCAACCGGTGCAGCCTTTTCATCCGGGTCAACCTGTTCACTCAGGGCAGCCCGTTCAGCCGGGTCAACCTGTTCACTCAGGGAAGCCTGCTCATTCCATTAACCCTGCCCAGCAGCCGATTTATTCGATGCCGCAGCCAAATCAATAGTTGTGCCCTAATTATCAGGCTCCGCAGGGTTCCACCTATCAGCAGCCGACTCATCCTCAGGGCGGTTATTATCCTCATGGTCAATCTCAACCGAATTATAACCAACCCCGAGGTTCTCAGTATTATCCTCATCAACCTGGGTCTACCTATACTCAGCAGCCAAATCCAAATGCTGCTTACACTGGGCCGACACATAATCAGGGTCCGTACTATGGTTATCAAGCCCCACACACTGGTTACCAGCAGCCAAATCAGTCTGGTTATACGACCTATGCCCCCTACAGTCAGAATCCTCTGGGACAGAACCCATGGGGGCAAGGATATTCCCAACCAGCGTGGAGTACAGGTACCGGTCCTCATCCTGGGCCTGGCATGCCGATCAATCCGACATTGTCGTTCCTGGCCACCTTGGAGTTGCCATATGTTTCAAAACTGACCAATGATCCGATTTTACACAATCCTTATTGGCCTCCGGTTCCTACCAAGATACCAGGTGATTGCCCCAAGTTTGAGGGTAAAGCTAGAGAGGACCCCCAAGCGCATGTGATGACGTATCATCTTTGGTGTTCGTCCAACTCTTGGGTCGATGATTCAATTCGTTTGTGCCTCTTCCATCGCACTTTGACTGGAGTTGCTGCTAAGTGGTACATCGAGTTATCCCATGGCATCTTCCAAGATTTTAATTCTTTAGCCATGGCTTTTCTGATGCACTTTCAGTTACCGGTTCGCTATGAAGCCGGGACGCACCTCCTGACTTCTTTGAAGCAGGGCAAGGCCACTCACATTTCTGATCACATTCATGAGTGGCGGCGACGTCGTAGACTGATCAAGTTTCATATACCTGATCAGATACTAACTCACTGGTTCACCAACTCCTTCGTGAACAAAATCGCCCAAGATATTGCGATGGGAGCGTGTGTGACGGAAGAACAGGCCATTACGCGTGCCCAATATCTGGATCTTGTATATTCTCAGTCCGGAACGCTTTATGATATCTTGCCTGATGCTCCATAGTCTGGAACCTATAAGGCTCCACCTACCCCTGCAGTGGATGGTGCCATTGGTTCCGTGTCTCAGAATTCGAATAAATCTTCGAATGGGAAGCAGAAGTCTAATTCTTCCAACAATACTCCTGCTCATCCCGCCCCGTCTGATTCTGGAAAAACCGCAGAGGTTAACGCCGTTCA
Source organism: Pinus albicaulis (assembly GCA_034641835.2). Lineage (NCBI taxonomy): Eukaryota > Viridiplantae > Streptophyta > Pinopsida > Pinales > Pinaceae > Pinus > Pinus albicaulis. The sequence goes on along the minus strand of JAXQQM020065591.1, from coordinate 57,165 downwards.
GGCCAATCCTACGGAGAAAACCTCCAAAGGGAAAAAGAAGGGGAAAAGGTAAATCTAAATCCGACGCCCCAAAGCCAGAATCCAAACCTCGCACTGAGGGTGGTTCTTAGCGTAAACCGAAGTATCCCTGCCTCATTTGTGAAGGAGACCATTATACCAAAGATTGTCCACGACGATTTGAGGTTAGTCAACTTCTCAAAGGCTCTAAAGGGACTTCGGCAGTTCTTAAAGAACCATTCCCATCTCAGTAGACCCAGATGGTTGAACAGCCTTCACCATCTGCACCATTTGGGTCCCAAGTTTTTATGATGAATGTTGCTGCACCTATCTCTGTTGCCACACATTCGAAGGATTACAACGAATCGCGGCAGACACCTGGGAAGGTAGTTGCGGATGGACCACCTCCCCCACCTGTCTCCGGTTCGTTGGAAATCGAGAAGCCTACTCCTGAACCTGTTGTGAAGCCACCTTCCAAAGGCGTTCTTCGAAGATCTTCTTACAATCTGAATGCCCGTGCTGCTCAGCACTATAGTATTGTTGAGGATTTGCCACAGGCGCCTTCTGCTATGTCTGCACTAGAAGTTCTTCAAAGCTGTCCTTTGCAATGGAAGGCTTTATTGTCTGCCATCGACGGCATCGATCCCGCCGATTCGAGTCTTCTCACCTTCGACTTAGAGAATTTCACCCCCCAACTTCCACATCAGATTGCTCTTTTTATTCAGGTCTGGATCAACGGCCTTAAAATCCATAGGGCCGTTGTGGATGAAGGTGCCTCTACCTGCGTCATGTCATCTGCTTGCTGGAAGGCCATTGGCTCTCCGGCCCTTTCGTCATCTCCCAATGCCCTCGAGGCATTTGATGGTCGGGAATCCAAGCCCCTGGGTGTTCTCGAGAGTTTAGCGATTACTTTACAGGGGAAGACAGTCAATGTAGAAGTAGAAGTGGTTGACGCCAGGCTCAACTACAATATACTTCTTGGCCGTAGCTGGAGTCATGCCATGCTATGCGTGCCATCCACCATTTTTCGACTTCTTAAGTTCCCTCACGAGGGAAAAATCGTTACGGTGGATCAATTGTCATTCTTCACCTCCACCTCCGAGAACAACGTCCCATACGTGGATCAGATTCCAAATCCCCCTGATAGTGTAGGGCCCGATCTCTTCAAAGACCCAGTCCTCATGGGTATTTTTCTCGCACTGCCACCGCACACCGCTCAAGTTAACATGCTTTCCAGGTTTGATGACCCCTAGCTCATCCCTACGCCTGAGCAGGTGTTTGAGTTTGGAGAATCAATGCCCTTAACTCCAGTAGAGATTAGCTACTGTGAAATTGTTGCCGCATATGATCCTCCACCTCCTCAGCATGCTCCTTTGAGCATGGCTCTAGATGTCTACTCTCAATCCCCCTGGCTTGGTCAGGCCGATTCACCTGATCCTCTCAAAGAGAATTTTCCTTCCGATGAAGCCATCATTGAAACTATGTCTCTCGAGGAGCTGCCTTGGGGCGATGGACATCATCGTTCCTCTTTCATGCCTAGCTTGGGGGCAATGTCAGATTGTCTAGAGCGTTATGCATCTCAGGTTCCTACTCCTCCTCTCCAAATGCCCATCTTGATGCACGAGGTTCTTTCGGAGGGAAACCTGAGTAATATCACTCAAACCATCCCGATCAACATCTCCGTTAAACCGGGGATCGTTGAGAATATACACGTGGGAGTGACTTGTTCTCCTGATGAGATTCAAGTCTATACTGATCTTTTTAAAGAATTCAGAGATGTGTTCACCTGGTCTTACGAGGAAATGCCTGGGATTGATCCCAGTATCGTAGTGCATGAGATTCCAACCTACCCTGGTGCGAAGCCCGTGCGCCAACGCTTACGCCCCATGCATCCTCGTAAAGCCGCTGCAATTAAGGCAGAAGTTGAAAAACTTCTGAACGCGGGCTTTATTTATCCCATCCCCCTCACAGAATGGGTTTCCAACATTGTCCCTGTCGATAAAAAGCAGGGTACTATTAGGGTCTGTGTTGATTATCGCGACATCAATCGCGCCTGTCCGAAGGATAACTATCCCACTCCGTTCATAGACCAGATCATCGACGAATGTGCCGAAAGTGAGATTTATTCCTTAATGGACGGTTTCTCGGGGTATAATCAGATCAATATTGCACCTGAGGATCAACACAAGACTACTTTCATCTGTTCGTGGGGTACTTTCGCGTATAAAAAGCTCCCGTTCGGCTTGAAGAACGCTGGAGCCACTTTTCAGCGTGCGATGTCTTACGCTTTCCATGACATTCGCCATATCATTCAGCCTTATCTAGACGACTTGCCAGCTCATTCAGCTAGGCGAGAAGACCACCCTGAACACCTCCGCCAGATTTTCCTTCACTGTAGACGCTACAACATTAGGCTTAATCCTCATAAATGCGTCTTTTGCATGGATTCTGGTCGTCTCTTGGGATTCATAGTCTCCAAAGACGGAATTCGCCTTGACCCTTTAAAAGTCGAGGCTATCATCAATCTCCCATCACCCTCCTCATTATATCAGTTGCAGAGTCTGCAAGGAAAAGAAAACTTCCTTCGACGCTTCATCCCGAACTACGCGGAGGTGGCTAAAGGATTCACGCGCCTATTAAAGCAGAACGTTCCCTTCCATTGGGACGAAATTGCTCAACAATCCTTTGAGAAGCTGAAGACGTTACTTGTTAATGCTCCTTTGCTTCGTCCTCCTGATTATCACCGCGATTTCACTTTGTATCTCGCCGCCGCGTTTAGCACCATAGCTATGGTTCTGGTGCAGGATGATGATGATGGTAATGAACATGTTGTTTATTATCTATCACGAAACCTTCTCGACACAGAAACGCGTTATGCTCACGTCGAGAAGTTGGCGTTAGCCGCAGTACACGCTGTGCAGCGTTTTCGCCACTACATCCTGTTGCGTACGATAACAGTGGTTTCGGATTGCAACCCTATGACATATATTCTTTCTCGACAATTACTAGGGGGGAAATACTCCAAATGGATCGTTATCCTGCAGGATTTTGACTTAGAGTTTACTACTGCTAAGTCAACCAAATCACTTGTTTTCGCAGATCTTATATGCTCGCTCCCGACAGACTCCACTCCTTCACTCTCCGAGGATCATATCCCGGACGAAACTCTTTTCCTCATCAGTACTCGTGACCCTTGGTACGGTGACATAATCGTGTATCTTCAGACCTCCACATTTCGGTCTGAGTTGACTAAAGATGCCCGACGACGGATTCGGCATCAGTCTCAACCCTACCGCATCGTAGGAGATACCTTATACCGCGTTGGAGTAGATTCGGTGCTCCGTCGGTGCCTAACCTTGGAAGAGGCTGAAAGGGTCCTTAATGACTGCCACAGTGGCACCTGTGGTGGACATATGTCAGGATATGCTATTGCCCAGAAAATTCTGTAAGCAGGTTACTTCTGGCCATCCATATTCAAAGACTGTATCGTTGCAGTCCGTAAATGTCACGTGTGCCAGGTGTTTCAGTGCAAGATGCGTGCGTCACCTCTCCCTTTGCATCCTGTTATTACCGTCGGCCCTTTTGCAAAATGGGGTGTGGATTTTATGATGTGTAACCCTCATTCGGCCGGGGGGCATGCGTATATAATTTTCGCTGTCAACTACTTCACTAAGTGGGCCGAAGCGATGCCTACACTTGCTGCCGACGGTAAGACAGCTGCTCAATTCATCTTCAACCACATCATTGCACGTTTCGGGGTCCCTCAAGCCATCGTTACTGACCATGGTACTCATTTCCGAGATTATATGATGGCTGAGCTGACTTCAAGGTTGGGCTTACGTCACGATAGCTCAACGCCATATTACCCTCAGGCAAATGGCCAGGTTGAAGCAGTGAACAAGGTTTTGGTCACTATGCTTCAACGAACAGTTGGTATTCACAAATCCAATTGGCACCTCCAACTGTTCTCAGCTCTATGGGCATACCGGACGTCTGCAAAGAGTGCAACTGGATTCACACCATTTCAATTGGTGTATGGTCTGGAAGCAACTTGTTAAACACCATGTTGAAGCACACACATGGTGTATGAGGAGAAGAATGCACACACACAAGACTCAACACACAATGAAAGATAAGCGTGAGGCTTTCTTATTTTTCCATTACATATGATGTACATTTATAGTACAATGGTGTGACTCTTGGTTTCATATTCCAAGGTCACTTGGACTCCATTGTGACTTTTCGCATTCCACACCTACCCATGTAGGATTAGGTGTTTCAACATCCCCCCTTAATCCGAAGGGGTATGTGTGAGTCCAAGAAAAGAGTTGTAATACAAATCTGCAAAGTATACATGGCAGCACTTGGGCTGAATCAACTCTCTGAAATGTTGGAAAAAAGAGGTGGTTTTAGGATGACCACAAACACTGGAACGCAAAACTTGTTGCAGTTCCCGGAACTCTTCCAAAACTGGCAAGAAGCTAAAAGCTTCTACTAGAGGAATTGTCCCTCATAAAAAAGGGAGACCTTCGACCTAAAAGAAGGGAGGTCTACGACCTGTGGTGGTTTTAGGTTGTCCACCAACCAAAGATGATGGTTTTAGGTTATCCACCAACCGAAAATGATGGTTTTAGGTTATCCACCAACCAAAGGAATGCTCATGGGCATCCGTGTCTCTGGCTACATCTCTGACTCCGGAATGATGAATTGTGGCTCAGGCTCGCTTGAACTCTGGCTGCAACTCTAAATCTGGAATGAGAGATTGTGGCTCAGGCTCGCTTGATCTATCGTCGAAGCTTGTACATGACCACCATTTTCCCCCCTGTCAGGGACAAGGTGAGATGATGGCGAAAACTCAACTGCAAGTTTGTTCAATATGCGTGAACAAGTTCTAACATGTGTCATAAACATCTTCTTGGCTGCTGATGCCCATTGCCAAGAAGCGATCCATCCAAGATGAATCTTGGTTCTTGCAGGAGGCTTGTTTCTGAAGCATCTGTCTGAAGAATGGGTGTGCCGACCACAGTTCTTGCATGGATGAAGATCAAAACAGTGATCTTTCATATGGCCAACTCGATCACAGTGTTGGCATTTCTCAATCTGTTGTGGAAGTGGAACAGGATCTGGAACAACTGCAGGTGAACTGTCATACATGAATCCGGCACTCTGAAATATGATGGGCTTTGTGTAGTATGGAATATGAAAGGACACATCCTTGTCATATCCAAGACCAGTTCGGTGCTTGTTGTGGACAAGCTCTTCCCAAGGTCTGATGATGGGCTTGAGAAGTGCAGGCTGAGATGTTGCATCTACATGTATATCTTCTCTAGTACAAGGAACTGAATGGGAATCAACTGCAACTTTATCTTCTTTCTTTTGATGGGAGTCTTTCACAATCTTCTGAATAGAAACAGGTTTAGAATGGTGACTCTTTTGCTGAAGTTCGTCTTGCTGAAGCTGAGTTTCCAACTGCAAAAACTCAATCTTTTCTTGTGCATCTTGCAAACAACTTTGAATTTTACAAAGAGCATCCTTGCTCATTTTTATCATGTCATCAACATTTGAATGAATGAGGTCATTCAACAACATTAATGCCTCATTGATTTTGGCCATTTTTCAACAACTTAGGCTCAAAAAATGAAAGGGTGTCGGCTTCAACCGAAAATGCACCCGTTTACAATGATTCAACAAATACAAATGACTTCAAGGAATTCTCAAAGTACAAGGTGTGCTCCTCAAATGATGGAGGGCAATCAACAATCGAACAACTCAAATACTGATTATGAATGAAGAAGCAATATTAATACAATGTCAATATCTCTGCAAAATATGTGCAACTGAAAACACTATGCAAGAGGCCTTTAAGGCAGCTGAATTTTCTTCAAATAGCTGTTTTCAATGATGGCAAACTTGTCTTCAAATGTGAAATTCTTCAAAAAAACACCCTTCAAATCAATGCCACAAATCACAATGTAAATCTGCAAATTTCAGTCCATGTGCTCCTCATATGCCATTTTCCATTTTCTGCTGTTCATAACTTCTTTCCTCTCTCTCTGCTGTTTTTTTTTTTTTTTTTGTTAATTAATTAAAAATTAATTAAAAAATTAATTAATGGGAATTAATTAAAATAATGGAAAAAGGGATATTTATTGAAATGGGAGGGGAGAATTTATTATATGGAAAGGTATTTTAATTATAATAAAAAGGAATTTTAATTAGGGAAAGGGAATTTTATAATGGGAAGGGAATTTAAAGGGGAGGGACATTTAAAAAGAGGATTAATAAGATATGGGAATAATTAAAAATAGGGACAATTAAAAATAAGGAGGGGAAATAATGGAAATGGGATGGGATGATGGGTGAGTGGGGAGTTTAAATATTAAGAGATTTTTTTATTTTTATTTTTTCTAATTAATTATTATTTAAATGGAGAATTAATTTAAAATGGAGATTAATTATAAATGGGATTAATTAAAAAAGGGAAAAGGGCTTTAGTTAAAAAGGAGGGAGATTAATTTTAAAAGGGAGATGAACAAATTAAATGGAAGGGAGGTTAATTAAAAGGATGTGAGCGTATGGGGGAGATGTGAGAGCGTATGGGGGAGGAGAGTGTATGACGTAGAGAGGGAGAGTGTGGTACAAGGTGCCGTGGGGAATGAGTGAGGGAGGGCGTAGTGTGAGGGGGCTTGAGGGCGGAGTGATAAGGAGGTAGTGGGATGGGAATCGAGTGGGGGGGTTTGTAAGTAGAGAGGGGCGTAAAACTGTAGGTGGGGGGTCGTAGAGGTAGGGGTTAGAGCAGGTCGAGGGGAGCGTTGATATGATAGTGCAGGGTGCCGAGTGGGGAGGGTGGGATAGGCCGTGGGCGTTGGGATTTATGAGCGTGGGAGCGTGTGGGTAGTGAAGAGCGTAGACCAGGTATGGCGCAGGCGGGATAGGGGAATGATGGTGTGGGGGGTGGTGTTGAGGGTTTGTTTTAAAAAAAATGCAGATGCAGGGGGTTGAATGGCCTGTAATGGCTTGAGATTTTTTTTTTTTTGATTTTTTTTTATTTTTAAATAAAAACAGCAGAGAATAGAGAGCAAAGTAAATTTTTTTTTTTTTTCAGCAGCAGAGGAGCAAAACTGAGACTCCAAACTTTAAAGCAGCAGCAGGAAATTTCTTCAGAAATGCAGGATTTCAAGTAGTAATACACCGCATAAAAATTTGTAGAGATTGCCAATAAAACTTCGAAATTTTTCCAGGAAAATGGACTCTAAAAATGCAGAATTTTCCAGAAAATTTTAGCAGTAAAACCCAAAAAAATTTCCAATAGCTCAGCAGCAGAAAAACTCAAAATTCTTTTCCATTAAAAAGCCAGAAACTTCTACTTCAGAAACCCTCTTTAAACAGTGTTTTCCAGCAACTCTTTAATGCAGAAATTAATAGAAATTGCAGGAAAAATGAGAATGAAAACCTTCAGATGGGCAGTGTTGCCTTCTTCAAAACCACTGCTGCTCTTCTTCAAAACAAATTCTGAATGTGGCAAAAAGACTGCTGCAGAAATCTCTGAGTGCTGCAAAAATGACAAGAATTTTTGCAGATATGCACAGGCCATAAACACAAATGGCTCACTCAATTTGGAGCAGGGCCAGCAATCGCCCGCTTTGATACCATGTTAAACACCATGTTAAATCACACACATGGTGTATGAGAAGAAGAATGCACACACACAAGAGACTCAACACAATGAAGGATGAGCGTGAGGCTTTCTTATTTTTCCATTACATATGATGTACATTTATAGTACAATGGTGTGACTCTTGGTTTCATATTCCAAGGTCACTTGGACTCCATTGTGACTTTTCGCATTCCACACCTACCCATGTAGGATTAGGTGTTCCAACACAACTCTTCCGGTTGAATGCGAGATTCCTTCTTTGAAATTAGCTGTGGAACTGCTACCCGATACTTCTGCTGAGGAAGAGCGTCTTTTATATCTGGAACGGTTAGATGAAACCCGCCGTTTAGTTACTTTAGTCATTGAAGCACAAAAGAAGCGGGTCAAAGCTCACTGTGATCAATCAGTTTCTCCGCGTTCCTTTATCGAAGGAGACCTCGTCCTCCTATACGATCAAGCACATGACAAGCTTGGGGCCGGTAAGTTCCAACCTATGTGGCATGGGCCCTACATAGTAAAATGCGTTTTGAAGAATGGAGCTTATGAGCTTATAGATTATGAAGGAGTTCCGCTGGCGCAGCCCAGAAATGGGCTATACCTCAAAAAATACTACGCTTGAAGTTATTTTTGGTGTGGTGTGTGTACATAGGTGTGTATATTCATTTGTGTGCATGTAAACGTCTTTCTGCTGATCGGGTCTTCCTGATTGTGCAGATGTCCATTAATTCGTTTGTTGGTTTCACGGATGGTGCCTCCCGCAGTACCAGGAATCTGTCTTCAGCGGCCTGGGTAATCTACGATCCTGCTGGTGAGTTGGTCAACCTGCAAGGTGTGTGTCTAGGACGTACTACAAATAACATCGCGGAATATAGTGCTGTGTTAGAATTATTAACCGAGGTTGTAAACCTCGGTATCCATGAATTACTTGTGTATCTAGACTCGCAACTTGTAGTATCACAACTGAACGATCACTATTCAGTAAGAAACCCATCCATTTTACGTCTGTATCTGCGTATTCGTCTACTAGAAAGAAATTTTGACTATATTACATATCAACATATACCCAGGCATATGAATACATTAACTGATGCAGTAGCTAATTTGGTTCTTGATAGACATTTGCGCAATTTGTAAAACATCATCACATGTAAAAGGAAAAATCCATCCAGAAATAGATATGTATATATATAGATATCGAATGTTTGCATAGTGTGCATCACATAAAATCAAAAATATACATGTTCGTCTTAACACATCCGGAGACGACATGTCTCTCAAAAAATATGCATGATAAAAGCCCTAGGGGTCTAATCTGCATGGTGCTCATGATAACAAGTGATTGCACGTACTAAGCGTCTCAGAAGTCGGTGGAGGCGACTAGGTACTCCCACCATATGTCTTTGGTATGCCATCGGTACATCTGCTAGCCGGGCGTAGTCTAGGATCCCTCAGGGAATACCCTCGAGATTCTGGATCAACTCCCCCCCCTCTGCACTCTCTGCCTGAGGATCAGGTGCGGGAAGAGTCCTCCGCGCAATAGGAGACATACCGGCTGGTCTCTCTGGGCCCACGTCTGCATGCATATAAAACTATGTCAGAACGAACATGTATTACCAAAAATTCATAAAATATAAAAATAAAAAAGAGAAGAGGTCATACCCAACTCCTCGTCCCACTCATCTCCCTCCAGCAATGGGAGATCTGGATCACCAGTGAAATCGGTTCCTGCATAGGGCCAGTCTTCCACTACAATCAACTGACGCCGCAACCACCCAAAAAACTCCGGCCTCCAGGACATCTGTTGGCCTCCTCCAGCTCTGGGCATCAATGCCGCCCAGGGAGCCATTCTTGGCTCTCGTGGAATCGGCTCAACTACTATGGCCCCTTGGCCCTAGAAGATTGGTAATCGTTCCAGAATGAACGATACCAGGATAGAACCATAACCAAACTATTTCAGTTTGGCCTGCTTGCACTTCGTGAGCTGTCTCTTGATGTTTATTGTCACTACTGTGGCCCAGTTGAATAATAGGGGACTCATGCACTCTGAGGCCAGTAAGAGTTGGGCCTTTGTTGCCTCGTGCGGTGCCTGCGATCCCGCGGCCCGCGTGATGGTATGAAGCACTACCCTGAGTGCTAGATCAGGAATGGTGTGGATGTCCACCTTCCCACTCCCAGATCCCAGTTGTGCCCCTCGGCACACATGTGCCATCACTTGCTCCATTTTCTCACCAGACAGTCTGCTCCCTGTCAGTATGGGCACCGGACCTCTGCACGATAATCCGGTTATAAAGTACACGTCGGAAACATCCAACTCTAACACTTGGTCTCGCAACTTGAACACTTGATCGTGTCCGTCCCACATGTTGATCAGGTACTGTAGGAGCTCAGGCTGAGCTCGTAAGCAAGGTGTTAGGAAGAACTTTTTAAGCCCACAATTCCTGAGGGCATTCATGCAAGTCTCATTCTCCATGGCCTGTTCATCCTCTTCCCCGTGCTCCCTCTCTTTCCACTCAATGACCATTTTGATTGATTGCCTGCATTCACATGGTCAAACAACTTCAATTAGATCTCTGCTATCCTTAAAAATTCATGCAATTTATCCATTGTGTGGAAATTTCAAGCGGAAAATTAGATTGCGTTGCTGGCGCGACTGTTTTCCTAACAGTCGCGCCAGTTGGCGCGGGCCCTTTGGAAATAAAATGCCATTGGCGCGGGTCCGTGCCGGATACCCGCGCCAATGGGCGGAGCCCTAAAAATTCAAAATTTCCTCACAGAAGACTTATATGCATGAAAAACAATATAAAAAATGGATTTAAATAGAGTACAGGGAAGCGCCTCTTACCTGGAACGGACGGGAAACTGAATGGTAGTCCGGATTGGTCACAATCGCCGTCAGAAGTTTGCACACAAAATGAACCACTACTGCTCTTCAGTGAGGTAAATAGTGAAAATTAATTTTATTTTTACCATTTAATATATTTATAACTTTTTGAACTCAAAGTAGGTTTTGAAAGTTATTTGTCTGAATATTTTTATATATTTTGTCAAAAATGGGTTTCACACTTGCTTTTGGTTCAGCAACAGGTTTTTTACGCGACTTAAACGGCGAAACGAGTTGTATTTTATACTTTTTCGAACTCGGTAAATACACGAAAAAGTCACTTTGGAGTCATCTTTCAGCGCTTTTCTGACTCCCTAAATATGAAAAGATTACCGAGGCCCTTGTCGTTTCGATCTCGTTAAAGTGGACACGAATCGACATCTACCCAGTATACGTTTACCCCTTTTTCGGGCTGGGATGGATTATTTACGAAAAAGGAATACCCTAGCCTATCGCGACTAGGAGGTTTTCTCGGATATTTTTTTCTACCTTTTCGGGTCCGAGGAACTATCTACGAAAAGGGACCGCTGGAGTTTACTTTTCTGCTATCTTTTCAAACTCTCTAAATATGAAAAGACGTCGAGTTCTTCCTTTGTCAGACCCGTTAAACCCTGATGACATTGGATTTAATCGAAATGACGTTCTCCGAGTTTCTCCTTCCTAGGGCTCGTTAAATGTACTAAGATGGATTCGCCCGAAGGGCGGACTTATATTACAAGCATATGCTATCCCCTTCAAGCTTGTTATCAAAAATAATTGGGGTACTCGCCAGAAATGGTGGGGGGAAAATGGAACCAGCATCATTTTCGTGTCGGTAGTATGTCGCTCTTGAACATGGCACTTGTCTGCATTTGTGTTGGGTTGGGAACATCTCATCTCATTTTTCACTTGCCTTCATGGGTTTGGATAATCCCTTTTGACCTCTCATCTGCTCGTTGCCTTGTCACCATGACCTCTGATCTGTTGATGTCAAATATTTCCAAATCCACTTTTGTGCCGTTATATGTTCAAGAGAAGTTGACCTCTGCAAATGTATCAACCTTCCTCTAATTCTCATTCGATCCTGATTCACAAAAAACATCATGTTCCTCTGTCTCGCGTCGATGATGTGGGAAACTTTATGGCCCACCTTCGATCAAGGTCACTTCCTGTCGACTTCAGCTCATTATCCGGGAAGCTGATCTAGAGACTCCCTTATGGTACCTTGGAGCCTGCATGCCTCAATGGCAGGTTCGTCGCATTCGACGTGAGGTTTTCATCATTGGCCTCCGATCGAGTGATTCTACGGGTGCTTGACGCCAGCTCATTGATTCACATGCCGTAGATTGTACCTCTAGTACCTTGAGAACCATTGTCATTATTGGTGGTTCCTCTCGCGTCTGTTAACAGCTTTCATCATTGGATGGTAATCAGACGATGTTCTTGCATGTTCAACTTCAGCTCACATATTCACATGCTTGAACTTGTACTTTGTTCGGGTCGAGATGGAGCGCAAGACCCTGGATTGTGTCTGTTGTAATCCAGGCTGCGATTTTGTGGATTATTACATGACTCCTAGATTGGATGGCTGTGACCATACCTGAGTCTATTCGTCGATCCTCTTTGGATTGTTGCGTCCATGCCTTGGATCTAGATTATTGTACACTCTGTTATGGATGGCTGCGCCCATACCACGCATATATATAATTTATCTGAGACATTAGTTGTACTTCACTCCGCAAGTTTTCCGATGGCAGTGTTTTCAGTCGGCATGTTCTCGTAAAGCATTTCACCCCTCTCTCTCTCTTGGGCCTCACGCTTTAGGGGGCATCTGTTACACAGCAATTTGTCACCGTCCCTACCATTCCCCATCCCGCACATTGGAGGGCTCATTCCAGGACCTGTGAGCAGAGACAAGACTTGAAAATACTTTCATTGCATCCCTCTGAAGATGAGCTTTCATTGCCCTGAAGACATCTCCCTGCAAAAAACCCTAAAAATAGCTCTTTCTCCATTGACACGGTTTCACAGTTCAGCCCTCGCGCCAAGGGGGCAAATCCTCCAAAGAGGGCGCGCCAATTGGCGCTCTGTCATAGAGCCGCACCCATGCCAACCATATTAAGAGGTGTTTTTTAAAAATAAATGGCGGAAGTTTCATCCTAACAAATTCCTGGACTGATATCTATCTTGAGGAGGTTTGGCTATGGATTTCCATAGAGAGGAAGTGGTTTTCCACCTCTCATGGAAGCTTCCTTTATGATAGGGCCAATCCCACAATTATAGGGATCCCAACTCCCCTTCCTCCATCTATAAAAGCTTGCTCATCCCCTTTGCAAGCTAGTTCCCAAGAGCTTTCACATCCTAATGCTGCAAGAGCCTTCTTGATTCCCTTAAGGCCAAATCCAAGCAAGGAGACTATTGCCAAGTATTCGGAGAGAGAGGCTTGTCCCATCCTTGACAGGATTTATCGAGACATGTTGTGCTGACGACCCGCCAAAGGAGAGTGTTGCGTCGAAGCTTTGGTTGTATTCTTCTTTTGACTCATTAATGATAAGCGACTATTGGTTATGGTTCCACTCTTGTTCTTAATTATGTTCATGAGTTATGTCCTCTTCGACTGACATATAGTTGTATATACTGGATTTTATGCTTGCGTTTGTGTTGTTTCTTGCATGTGCAGGTGTCCGATTACGGAGATCGTGAGGATTGTGATCTGCCAGGGCAAAGGAACGGGAGCACCACCTCTTCTACAAACAACAGCGTTGGATTCCAGGTAAGCCTTCATCGCAAGTCGGTTTATTTGCAATTAGGAACCTGCACTGTAGCGTGTTTGATTGTTGCTAGACCCGATCTGGGCTAGTAGGGATCGCCTCTGTCTGCAGAGGGGATTTACCTCTTCAACACTATTGGATCTCTTTAAAAATATTACGGTGTTTCTTTTGCAACATTTGGTGATGATGCAATTGCTAGTTATTTCATTATTAATTGTGTTGATATGGTCAAATATGGTATTCTACATGATCAAGTGTTTCATATGTTATATGTTTCATAATTAATTATATAGATATCTTAATTTACAAATCTACTAATCTTTTCTATAAGTGTCAACTAACACAATCACATTAATAAAAATAATTTATATATATATCAATTAACACTATTTTCTACTTTTCAAAACTATTTACTAAAATTATATTAACAATTTCCATTTATATATATATATATATATATATATATATAATATTATACTTTAACTTCAAATTTTTCTTAAATATATTACTAGCAATTGCACCACATGTTGCAAAGGTAATGCCGTAAGGTTGTGGTATAGGAAAGAATAACATATAAGAAAGAAGAGGTAGTAGGAACTTTCTCGGCTCCAACTGATCCTCCAGAATAAGGGGTGGAGAATTATGTTTCGTGGATGTCAAATAAAAATATCCATATTGGGTAATTGATGTGGAACAAATTCTTTGTTATTAATTGCATGTAAGATGTTTTTTTCATAATGGATGAGACATTTTGGCCAAAGTACTCACGACCTCTATATGATGAAATCTGCATGTTTATTTATTTTTTCTGCATGAAGGATGCACTTGGTTTTTATTACCAATTTGGGCAGACTTCACCCTTCCATGAAATTATTTGCTTCTATCACGTTCGCAATGTTGAATTCCTTTGATACTACTCCTAGAACTCTGACTCTGCTCTACAACTAGAATTATTTAATGGAATAAAAACTTATCACTATGACATGTTGTACTTCATAAGAGACTACTAAGAAGCTTAATTATGGTAAATCCACCTTCACCTGTCATTTGAACATAGAGCATAGAGCTATATTAATCGTCAATTTTATGGATAAGAGACATTTGGGCCCTTTTTAACCCTTGGGGATGATTAATTAATCTCACTTCAGACAGTTTATATTAATAAATCATCTACAATCATATTTCCATAATCCCTCTTTGAATGACAAATATTCCACTTCTTTGAAACTGTTCACCTCAGTTAGAATAAAAAACATCATGAAGACCCAAAAGTAAGAAGAAACAATCAACTCATAATCAGGGAATCTAGAAAACTTTAAGGATCATAATTCAAGACTTTAGTGCCTTTTAAAGATCATCTATTTTCCCATCAAATAAAGAGCAACAATCAAATTTTGTAGTGACAAGAATGGGAACAAATTTTAAATGTAATAACTCCCTTTCCTAGTGATAGTACATTTTTGTTTTGAAATGAAATTATTTTCCCAATATTTTAAATAATAGATTCCTCCCCAACTAACCCTTTAGAAATACCTTTTTTTTCAACTGATTGCAATAGGTAAGTGTATTTTTTCTAGTATTTTATGAGTCACTGAATTTAAGGGCAGAGTTAAAGAGACTACTAGACAAAAAAGAGAAGAGTGACTGAATGTCAAATGAAAATAACATTGAGGAATGTCTTCTAATTTTCTCCTGTGGGCCTTCTTCAATTGATGAGGTAGTAGGAACTTTCTCCTCCAAAATAAGTGGTGGAGAATTATGTTGAGTGAACTACTACTCATGTAAATTTGAATTCTCCTTACAATTGGAATGTTTCTCATCCCATAACTCTATCTCAGGTTATAATTCTAGCTTTCTCTTGTTTATGAATAAATTGTCTCTATATCACTAATTTCTATCTCTTTTTGAGCGCTTGCTTGAATCAATGAGATAATGTAGCTCATATGGATTCCAAAATCCTTGAGTAACCCATTTTCTGAAGAGTCCTCTTTTGTTTTTAATTCTGCTATTTGGACCTCCATAGCCTTATCAACGTCATTTCCTTCTAAAGAATCATACATTCTTGATAAGTATTCATTGTCCTGCTTTTCATCTTCCATATACTTCAGATATAAATGAATGGAACATGAGATACCCTTCGTGACATTTTCAAAATTCCAAGATTTTTCATTTCACTTCTCATGTACATCATTGAAAATGGATTTCATACATTCAACTTTATGCTTCTTGTTATAAGGTTGGAAGCTTCTCTTCACCATGTCTCCTTTCTTCTGTATCCTTGACTTTGATACAAACAATTGTTACCGACCCCTTTAAAGGTAAATTTGGTGTTATTTAAGAAATGAGAATTATGAACATTCATCATTGTTGCTCAAGATAAATCATGTCCTCTTAAATAATTTGGAAATTTAAAAAAGATCACATATTTAAAAAAAAAAATCATTCTTAATTTAACTTTTTTTATATTAAGAAATAATACTCATGAATTATAAAATAGTTGTAACATAAATAATATATAACAAAAAAAAACATGTATTTGTGGAATAATAAAATAGTTGTAACATTAATAATATATAACAAAAAAAAACATGTATTTTTGGAATAATAAAATAGTTGTAACAAAAATAATACAGAACAAAAAAAACTGTATATATTTGGATGTACGAAAATTTAGATACATTTTATTAAGTAAAATTTTAAAAGAATAATGGATATAAACATTTAAAAATAATTTTATTGAATAATTAATTTAGATCCAGAGTTAAAATTGATTTAGGCCATCTTAGTTTCCCCTATAAAGAAACCACATTCCACATGAATACCATTGGTCAATACCATGGGCTGTATTTATAGTTTATCATTATTTTATTTTATTATTTTTATTTTTTATTGTATTTTGACCTAGTTAAAATTTTCATTATATTATGCCAATATTTTTATTTAATTTACTTTTATTTCTAATTTTATGTAATTTGACATAGTCAAAATGTTAAATCTAGTTTTATTAAGTTATTAATTTAAATTTTATTAAAAAATTTGAGGTTAAAATCTAACAAATTTTTAATAACAACATTTTAAATTCAATCTTTCCCCCTTTAAAGAAACTACATTCCACATGAATACCATGGGTCAATACCATGGGGTATATTTATATTTTATCATTATTTTATTTTATTATTTAAAAGTCACCAAAACCTAAATTCAATCTAACTTATTAAAAATAAAAAAACTAACATTATAACAAAAATAATAAAATAAAATAACCTTAGGCCTTATCATGTATTTTTGGAATAATAAAATAGTTGTAACAAAAATAATACATAACAAGAAAAACTATGTATATTTGGATGTATGAAAATTTAGATACATTTTATTAAGTAAAATTTTAAAACTTCCATATACTTCAAATCAAATGAATGGAACATGAGATAAGCTTCATGACATTTTCCAAATTCCAAGATTCTTCATTGCACTTCTCATGTGTATCAAGGAAAATGGATTCCATACATTCAACGTTATGCCTTTTCAGGGCTTGTTGTAAGGTTGGAAGCTTCTATTCACCATGTCTCCTTTCTTCTGTATCATTGACTTCAATAGAAACAATTGCTACTGACCCCTTTAAAGGTAAATTTTGGAAATTTAAAAAAGATCACATATTTTAAAAATTCTCATTATTAATTTATTTTTTTATATATTTTTATTCCAAAGAAAGAATCAAACCGTCTATTAAGTCATAGAGAGTTACATAGTATATGCATGATGCATTCAAAAGAACTGCATTTCCCCCCCTTTTTGAAGGGAGAAAATGGAGTTACTGTTGATAAGAATTGGGGAGCCACAACCCTTTCAGCCCTTTTCACACATGAGTGAGTTCACAGCGTCTTTTTTCACCCCCCGAGCTTCCTTATCAGGAAAAATATGCCTGAAACAGAGGTGAGTAGAGACTGTGTCTGTTGGGTAATTACAAAAAACCAAAAACTAGGTGGTAGGCCCCGATCCAGTTCATATATCTTTTAGACCAAAATCTGAAAGATGAAAGTTTACTCCAATCTCCCGGACCTCCTCATTGAGGAAAAAATTCTGAAATGGAGATAGAGTTTGCAAGTCTTTTAAGTAGAAAAATTACATCATATTGTTTGTTTTGAAAAGAAAAAAGGAAAATAGGCAACATCAGGAGATCAGGTGAAATATTCCTAGTAAAGAACCCAACGTACCATTTTAAGACACATATTTTTTATGTTCAATATCACTTTGTGAGAGATAAGGTTGAAGCAAAGAAACATTTTTGGTGAAGGTGGAAAATTTGAAGAATGTTGCAAATTCATTAACAAAATCAATGAGCACTGAGAAATTCTCTTAGTGTAGAGAAACGATGGGAATTATTTCCTTGGATTGATAAACATGTACTCTTGTGACCCCCTATGTGTAAAGAAAACAACATGTGGGAGAAGGTTGGGCATGTGTTATATTGTTTGCATGAATATCCATGTGTTTTATGTTGCATCGTACATAGCAGGGGGGTCACAAGGGGGGCGACAACTTCCTTTGTTTTGGGAGGCAAGAGGTGGGGGGGGTGGGGTTGTAGTGGGGAAACACCCCTGAAATTATATTTTGGGTAAATTTTCATAGGTTTTTTGTGGTTTTTGGCACATCATTTTTGGGCCATTAATGGCTTTTTGGTGCATCGTGGTTTTTCCCATGGTTTTGTAGTTTCAATTAAGGAACTATAGTTGTATTATAATCCATGGTAAATGGATTGGTGGTTTATGGATGTCTTGGGATATAGATATTTTATTTTAATATTGTCAATAAGAATATATTCAAAAATATTTCTAGTTTTCCTAGTTTTGGGTTTCTGGTGTAAAATATTTGTGTTCATGTGTGTTTTTTCCGTTGCAACAATTTATTTTATTAAGAATTTGTTTGCAAAAAATAATTGTACAGGGTAAAAACCTACAATTGTTGTTGATTCCCATGGTTCCTTTCTTACAAATTCTTCTTTAGTTTTGATTTCAACTCTATAAAATAGGATGGAGTCATTGCCATTACTTTCGTTATGCTAAGGGGTGGAACCACTGATGATCGGTCTACTTTTTTCACTAAGTATTACAAACCATCTTGTGAAGGGGAGTCCCTTTATGACATTTTCTCTTCTCACTGGGATGGTGAGGGAACTTCTTTTTGGGATTATTTAGGCGTAATGGGATTTTCAAGTTCCCTGTTAATGAAGCGGTGCTCTTTTGTGGCTCCCTAAAACTAGGTGGGGATTTTGTAAGATCTATTATGTCCCACCATTGGAATCTAGGTAGTGGGATACAAATTGGCCAAATTCAAAGAAATAAAAACACAATAAGGTAAATTTCATGTTGCAAATGTATTATTCTCTAGTAACTTTTTATTTTTGTTGTAAAGCCTTTATTGAATTTTATGTCCATGAAAATTTCATTGCATGCAGTGATGTACCTTCTTCATGTTTCTACATATAGAAATGGAGTTTTCCTAGTGTATTTCCAATTTCATTCAAAGAGTAAAAATTCCAAAACTAGAGAGGGATATTTGGTATCCTTACCAAAATCAATGTGGTGAAGAGCGTGTCCAAGGATATGTTGAATGTTGGGCTCCATGGCTTCATGAAAAGCCTAGCTTTACCCTAAAGCAAAAGGCCTAAATTGAAATGGGATATTTGTCTTTAGTCAAGTCAATTTTCAATAATTAAGCACCCTTTTATGCATGGGTAGATGAAGGCTTCTTCCTTATTTCAAGCTTCCAAGTGGAGGAGATCCATGAGTGGAATTCTAAGGTTGTAGCCTTCCTTAGAGTGTCCCTTTTTCTCACAAGCCTTACGTTACCAGATGGAAGGGATTGATTCCTATGTTGTTACCACAATCTTCATGTAAGTCCACTTCTTATTCTCTTTTCTTTACTAGTCTTGTGGTTTTTTTTCTCATGCCTACTAAGATTGTTATTTTCACTTTTCTCATTTAACACATTATACTTGAATACTTGCTTCATCAATTATCTTGGGATTAAACAACATCAATTATTGTTATATCTGAGGAAATGATGCTCCCAATTTTTTTATCAACATGTATGGACCTTTTAAAGAGACACCCATTTATATTTCTCTCTCCATGAATTCTATAGTGAACTCATGGACTAAACACC
The DNA here is from genome assembly GCA_034641835.2 of Pinus albicaulis. Classification (NCBI taxonomy): domain Eukaryota; kingdom Viridiplantae; phylum Streptophyta; class Pinopsida; order Pinales; family Pinaceae; genus Pinus; species Pinus albicaulis. The sequence goes on along the minus strand of JAXQQM020065591.1, from coordinate 37,715 downwards.
CGTACATTTTCCTAAGGTAGTGCCACAAAATTTGTTGGTGTTCCTGATATCCAATTGTGTAAAAATGGGCTTTAATCATGTCTTTGGAAAATTTTGATTTTTTCATGGATGGTGTATTTTCTATTGCTTAGCTTGCTAGATTACTCTCCCAACATGCCAAAGCATGACCTTTATATTTGATCTATTGAGTGCACTCCTTTACTTTCTAGAGACTTTGTGTACATTGATGTACACTTCCTTTTTTTGTAGCCATTGGTTTAGTTTGATGGAATCAAATTATCTAGCATAATGCTTAATGTCCACCTTGGACTTTACATGGAAATGAACCACAATTTTTATATAACTACTTTCTCCCATCTCCATTTTAGTATTGAGCTCTAACTCTATTTTCTCCTTTTTCTTGAGATTTTTTGGGTTAACCTCACATTTTCATGTTTCTTCTATGTTGAAATTTCTTCCATCTCCTTCATTACTAGTAGCCATTTTAATGTCATTGTAAGTGTGGCAATGCTTCACTTTAACGAATCCAACCTAACCTCAATTTTTTTTTTTTCATCTTCTCCATGATGATCCCCTATTATACTTGGTTATCTACATTTCTGAAGCATTGGCAACAATTCTTTTCCACTTCCCTTGTATTCACTTTGGGTGCTTACCATGCAAGTTTTTCCAAGTACATTAAAAACTTGGGATTTGATACCATATCATATATTAGCAATAGGATTATAGCCTATTTTCTTGATTGACATGAAATTTTGTGCAAATTCAACAATTCACAATTCTTGTAAGGATTTTCTTGAATAGAGCTACAAACACCTCTTGTTAATGCAAACAAAATCAGGCCAATACTTAATGTAGAATCACCAATGTTAAAAGCTATATAAAAAGAGAATTATAATCCATGCTTATCCTTCAGCTAAACTGATAATCTGAATATCACTAAACTCATGCACTAATTCATATGAGAAGGTAATAATTCAAGTTCTAAGTGTGAAGCTCATGCAAATGAATGGATAAGATACTTGTACCTCTCAAACACAATGCATGGAAAGGGAAACCTTAAAATAATATTATCTTTTATTTATTTGCTAAGCCAATCTCCCACTTAGTTGTAAAATTTTGAAAATGTTTGAATTCAATGATGAACAAGAAATTTAAAATTTATGGTTAGGTAGAGGTAGCATATGACCCATGCATGACATTGGAAACTCCCAAACCACCTCCTATGACTGTTTCATTCCTAGTACAAATCATATGATGCTCATGTGCACACAAAGGTAGTGTATGATGCTAATGTGTACATAGAGGGAGAATATGACCTTACTAAATTTCCTAAGAAAATTTGGGCCTCAACATAATTTCTTTTGGTTGTAATTAGTGAATAAGTCGCTTTGAAATGACTCTAATAAGCTAATAATTTAAAATGAACAAATTAGAAACTCCTTAAATAAATGTAACATTGCTAGTATGGAATCCATAGATTTTTAATTATAAAATAGATGAATGGAGGAGAATAAAGAGATGTTGGAGTTAATATTTTACTCATGAGGAGTGATATTAAGAAAAAAAATCCTCATCACTAGAGTTCAAAATGATTTCTAGCTCAATAAGTAAACATAATATTTATTTAAAATATAGAGTAGTGATTTAAAACTCAAAAGAAGAAAAATAACGCAATAATATATAAATTAACCCCATAAATATTCAATTTTTACCTTGGAAACCCAAATGGGAAGACCTTTATTCAATTGGACTCTACCAGCTTCTTAATTTCTTGGCAACTTGCATGTTACAATACCCTAAGGATTTCTAGTTCATTCTCAATATTTTTTTGGGTTTTGGCCATTAATTTCTTTTACTCTCATCCAAATAATCCCTCTTCTTGTGAGGGAGAAAAGTAAATAAGAGAATATCTCAGCTAAGCATAAGAGGGAAGGCTAGGTGTCCCCAATGCTTTAGGCTCCCCAAGCTCAATAGTTCCTTCTCCTCTTCTTTTTTTTTTTTTTAAATCACATTTAAAATGGTGTCTCATGCTTTATTTATTTAATATTGTCTCTCTATCTCTCTCTTTAGGAGAAAAATATTTTCTTTTAATGAATTTATGTTTTTCATGTTTACATTCATAGAACCATGTTACTGCAGGTGCAAACATTGGTCAAGATGATATAGGCCCTTTTTTCCTTTTTTTTCCAACTACATTTAAAATAGTTTTTTATGATTTATTTATTTAAGAGGCTCTCTCTTTCTCTATGGGAAAATAAAATATTTTATTTTAATGCATTTATGTTTCCCATGTTTACATTGCGAGTTCTATGTTATTGTAGGTGAAAACATTGGTCAATATAACATAATCCCTTTATGCCATCAACCTGTAAAAATAGACTATGCGCCAAAAATAGCCTGCGGACCCACTTAGTGAAGGTGACTTCTTTCCACTAAGCTCATCATCTTGTTGCAATCTCAACATAGATATCCATTACAAATTTATATGACAAAACATCTTACCAAGACCTAAGAAATGACAATGCAAAATAGTATTATGATTTGATGCAATAATATAAAGGGTCCAATCTAGTTTATAGTAAATGTTAGCACACTTTGGATTAGTTTTACCTTTGTTCTATGGATATAGTGGCCAAAAGAGGTATTGGTTTTCCATAATGATGGAGAACTCTCAAGTACTATAGAGATAAATCATTCAAGTAGAAGGCAACACTATAGCAATGTCAGATACCTATATGGGAAAATAACGTTCCATGCTATCCAAATACCTAGCATAAAAGCTATAAATAAATCCAAAACCTCTTCATTTGAGTCATTTATAAGAGGAGTATTGAGGCTTAGGGCCCAAGAAGAAGTTTTATAATTGAGTATGTCGCAACATATTTGTGTTTATAGATTCCACAAAAAACTGGTCAAAGTTTACGTCACTTATTTTTTGAGCTTCCCTCTTATTTGAAGCTCCGAGTTTTAATGAAAAGTTGACTTGATCATATGTTTTCCAAGTTTTTGTAGCTAATTTTCCCTCCTACTTGGTTATCAAAATATATTGAGATCAAAATATCTCTAGGAGTGAGTGGTGTGAGCACAAATATTGGCATCAAGAGAGGAAATGGGTATATTGGGATAATATCTCTATGATAATTTTGAAGATGTATCAATCAAATTATGTTTCTACATTTTGCTTTATTGAGTTGAGCTACATTGAGTATTGTGAGAAATCATTATTTTATTTGAGCCAATATGTGTGTAGTCGAAGTAGTGGAAATGTTCTAAATTCTAGAATAGTCAAAGAAGTTGTAGATGTGGTGTTGTTGAGGGCCCAAATATTTAATTAGGCTATTCAATTGACCAATATAATATGTCAATCGATTGCAGGGACAAGGTGACTAAGTAGTTGAGAGAGTGAACTGTTGGGATAGGTTGACCAAATCAGGTTGTTAGAGTGGTTGTAACTGCCTACCATGATTATCAATGTATAAATAAATGTGATCATATGATATAATAGAATCTAGAAAAGGGGTGGTGCTTGATTTTTTTATAATAAAAAGTTATCTATCACTTGTTTCACTACTAATTTTCTCCTCTTTCTCCTTATGTATGTATGCTTGTATATTACTATAGATTGATTTATGTATATTATGTTATGTTACTGCATTATTGATAACATCTTTGTTTAATCACTTATATTACAACATTGTTTTCATGGCCATTAATATATGAACCATGAATATACAATATTTGGATGCATGCATCGATGTCGAGAATATAAGAGATTCATAAGTGGTTTTATAGGAAAGTAGACAATTATTTGAAAAAAATACTCGGGAAGGAGTAGACTGGCTCTTGCACAAGAAAGGGTGCAATTTTTCATCAAAACAAGTAAAACATTCTTGGAAGCAATATCAAAAGAGATAAAGAAATACACTGATTGAGTTGGAAATGGATAATATTAGAAAAGGAAAATAATTGTAGTCAAATCTAATCAGCAAATGCTTAACCAAATTTGTCTTAGTAGAAAAGAACTTAATCTTTCTTATTCGCCCAATGAAGGGGTTCTTTGCTACTAATTTATGATTTTATGACCAAATTTTACTACCTTATATCGTTTCCCAGGTGCATGTATAGAAAATTCATTATTTTATTTTTGGGTTCGAATCCCTCCAAATCGTCTTCCTTCACTAGGTGCCCCTCCATCATATTCTACAATGAAGCCCCTTTGCCACATGTGGAAGAGCTTCTTCCTAGCCCTCAACCAAACACCTGAATAAGCATGGCACCAATAGACATTGACTTATTCCTATTGACAAGATGATCATTTTACTAAATAAAATATTAATAATTGCTAATAAAAATATTTTATGTTTAGGAAGTATAATCCAAGGCCACATTCACCTCCTTTCCTCTCGAGGATTGATTGAGATATATGACTGAAATTAGTAATTGATGCATATGTTAGACAAGTGTTCATTAGCATATGAAACAATTTGGGTAATGTAACAACTATTCTTCCATTCCCCCCCACCCCATTCTCTCCTTCTTCCCATAATTGTGCACCATCATTATCAATATTCCTAATCAGGATCTAGAGACACCTTTTTTTCTCAACTTGATCACTGATTCTTCAAGAAATCATGGAATGGAAACATACCTTACATTGAAATCATTAAAATAGAATTCAAATATTGGACACTAATCCTTTGCAATATTTGATCAAATCAATTGCATGTGGGGATCCCCCTTGATCACTTCTCCCCACTAAGAAGCTTTTCCACCAAAAGTTTGGTTTCATTTAGTAAATAATGAGGGTTCATATTCCTTTTTTTTTTTTTTCCATCCATCATGCTTTACTTGGATCAATTCATTTTAAATCCACGCAAAGATACTCCACATTACCTCTTCACAAAGTCCTTACCTTTCTATCAAGAATAACATCTTATTGCAACTCATCCATATATTTAGGAGAAAAATATTAAATGGAAGGAATTCAAACATTCTCTCAATGATCGTTGGAAGTTCATATAATATCAAGTTTTCAACATTAACCACATAACACATATACATATATGGAGGTAACTCTAATTGGAAAGCATTGTTGTCAGTCTTTCCAAAATTTTAAATGGAACATACTCATTTGGATTGATATTTTTACCTTCACTTTTAAGGAATTCTTTGCTAATTTATAAACAAACTTAATCACCGAGTTAGAAGCAATGACCAACCTCATGCTCGTCATTTCTATCGTTATACTTGGTTTTTCTCTTTCCAAATTGTTCCTATATGGCTTGATGGACCAATTGAAACTTCCGGATGAACTTCTTAGCTTTTTCTACATCATTATGTCCATATACCATTGAATATTTTCTAGGAGTGAACTCTAAAAGAGACTTAAGAAAATATCCATAATGTCTTAAAATGAGACCTTTGCATAGCCACATGTATGGCATGGTTACAAGCATGTCCCAAATCCTAGGACACTTGATATAATATCCTTAGAGAAAATGTATCTCTTTCTTGTTGACCTCTTCCATTTTTCCATCACTAGAAATTTTAAGGATGAATTTTTTTCTTAAAGTTTAGAAACCTTGACGAATCAACCATGTCTAACAAAAGTCAACTATGGTCATACATAACCATACATGGTCAATTATACTCAACCATGCAAACTATAGTTTAGCATGGTCAACCATACTCAACCTTAGTTAACCACAATCAACATGGTTATTTATAGTAAGCATGTTCACCCATGGTCAACCAATGTCAAATAAGGTCAACATACTTCAACCATGGCCAATAGTTAATAGTCAATACCATAATCAACTAAATTCAACCTTTGAAGACCATAGTTCTCCAAAATCTATCAAATTCAAACATAGTTACACATATTTAACCATAGCTAACAAAAGCAACTATGGTCAAACATAACTATATATGGTCAACCATACTCATCCATGGGAAATCATTGTTTAACAAAGTCATCAACGGACAACCATATTATATTTATTTCATTATTAATTGTGTTGATATGGTCAACCATGGTCTTTATGGTCATCCTTAATCTACATGATCTTGAATTTCATATATATATTTCATAGTTGATTATATAGATATCTTAATTTACAAATCTACTCATCTTTTGTATACAAGTTAATTTTCAACTCACGCATTCACATTAATAAAAATAGTTGATATATTTCAATTAACATTATTTTCTATTTTTCAAAACTATTCACTAAAAATATATTAACCATTTCCATTTTGATTAATATAATTATATTAATATATATAAATATAATTAATTTTATACTTTAACTTCAAATTATCCTTGGAATTTCTTATTTGTAATGATCCCTGTCAAATTAAAATTGTATTAAAGTTACTTGTTTTCCATGCATGTTATTTTAAGCTTTAAGCAGATGCATGAGTGTCAAACTTTTTATTATCATATGCAAATTCTAAATAACAATATTCCAAACAAACAAAAATTCAAATTTTGATCGAAAAATGCTGCTGAAAATAAAGCATGTGAAACTAATTCAATATAGTTCAGTGTCCACGAATTAGAAATCCATTTAAAAAGAAAAGAAAAAAATCTTCCATCTTTAATATATAAAAAGTATTTGTTTTTGTGAAAGGGGAACAATACTTTGTTTAACCGGAGAGGGAATTGTTTTATCCAAAATCAACCATTGAATTTACATATTTACAATTAACTATTAGAATTCGGAACGGTTAACTCAAATCTTTACATTTCAAATCTATGGTTTAAATTGTATTAACCGTAAAAATATGTGCAAAATGATATAGATATATATATATATATATATATATTACAATCTAAAATGCTTAAAAAAAAACGGATTTACAATTAATTTTTAGAATTCCGAACGGTTAACTTAAATCCTTACATTTTAAATCTATGGTTTAAATTTTATTAGCCGTAAAATATGGGCAAAATGATATATATATATATATATATATATATATAACTCTAAAATGCTTTTAAAAAAAACTGTGGACGTCAAATTCCAGGCCTGGGCCCTCAAAAACTTCTGACGAACCTGCTCATGTCCCACAACACGATGGAGCTGTCAAAACATTCTCTGTCGTCGTGATTCTTCTGCGCTGCTCAATTTTAATCATTTCCTGACAACTGGTGCACACTAATTAAAAGCGCTGACTCCCCCCACCAAATGTGAACCATGAATGAAGAAACGGGGAGGAACCGCATGAAGAAAAACTGGGAATCGGGCGTGACTCGTGAGTGGAACCGCATGCTGCCCTGTTTTCAAATGAACTTTTCGTCCCATTTTCCAACTTTTCCAATCTATCTCTAAGGGCTATGGCCCATTCTAAATTTATCTGAAGAGCCTAGAAATATAAAATAAATCCATTTAAACTTTGACTCTGATATGAACCTTGTCACCCACATTGATTTAAAAGTGAAATTCATCAAATTTCTGAAAAGTATAAACTTTATTTACAGAATTGATTCAAAAACGAAGAGTATAAACCTTATTGACAGAATTGATTCAAAAACGACGTTGAAATCCTGATCCCTTTTTATCCATTAGGCGTCCAGACTCGCACGATTTATCTCATACATGGGGCCATTGATAAACTTTGTTATGACGTTGAAATCCCGATCTCTTTTTATCCATTAGGCGTCCAGACTCGCACGATTTATCTCAGGGCCATTGATAAACTCTGTTATGCCAAAACTTATTTCCCGAGCTATAATAGCGTTGGGCATATACTATCGATTTTAGTGTATGTCCAGACACATTTAATGACCGATAATCCAGGAAATAAGACTCGCCCTCTGTTATGATACGAGTGATGCTATTGCTAAGTGGAGTGGTGTACGGGCTTTTTTATATAGATGGCAGATTTAGGATATTTTCATAATGTGATGTGAGTTTAATTGTTTAATCATTTAGTTTGATTTTTGAAATTAAATTAAATTTTGAAATTTAAACATAAAAACAACATGCAATCCCGGACATGAATTAATCCATTGATAGTGAGACGTTCAATGCACTTGACAGGGAAAGAACTTGAGCATCAATAACCGAGTTAGAATATCTACGCCTAAAATAGAGAAAGAAATTGTCCGCCGACCTTATCTCCCATTAAAGCAAATTCTCTAGTGACCCATCTATATATGTTTGGTGTTGAGATTTTTCAGTTTTTATTAAAATAGGCAAAATCTCAGTAGGTGACAAAAATTAGGAATTTGTTGCTAGATTAGCTCCAGGTTGTTGGGAGAGAGTTAATGCATCCTAAATTTGAGTTGAGAGGATTTATGAGGCAGTTAGATTCTCCTTGCTATATAACAGGTATCCATACGGATTGTTTGAGGTGTGTGTGAGAGTTTGTAATCTCCTGTTTGTTTAATAAAGAATTGCCAATGCCTTGTTGTGTGGACGTAGCCCAGAATGGTTGGGTGAACCACGTTAAACTCTGCTTGTCTCATGCTTTCTGCTGTGTGTGTTAATTGTGTTATGTTTATGCTGTGTTAAACTTCAACAAGTGGTATTACCATTTGCATATGGTATAAAGTGAAAGGATATATTTTTTTCTTAAGGGCATTCTTTAAAAAAGGGCATTCTTTATTTAAAAGTTGCAATTGGAGATTATTGTTTCTTTTGGTTGATACAAGATGGCGAAAACTCTGAGTGTCCGTTTTGAGAACAATGTGGTTGGAGCCTTGTTGTCTGAGGAGACGAGGAAGAGGTCGAATGCAGACACCTCTACATCAGAGGTAATGATGGCTAGAGGTCGCTCGAGAGAGAGACACTCCGGTGGTAAGCATAGCAACTCTCGTTCAAAGTCTAAAGGAAAGAAGACAAAGGTGAAGTGCTGGCATTGTGGGAAAGCTAGACACCTGAAGAAGGACTGCTGGAAGCGACAGCAGCAAACTTCTAAAGCAGATTCTTCGACAGAGAAGAAGGAGGCAAATGCGACAGATACAGGTTCGACATCTGGTTCAGGTATGAGCGACGAAGTGTTGTCTGTTAATATGTCTAATCATGATCAACATTGGTTGTTAGATTCCGGTGCATCAAACCACATGTGTATTCATAGAGAATGGTTTAAGACATATAGATCAGTGAATGATGGAGTCGTGTACATGGGTAATGATGTTACTTGCAATATTGTTGGGATAGGAAGTATACAACTGCAAATGTTTGATGGGACAACTAGAATATTAACAGATGTGAGACATGTTCCAGACTTAAGAAAAAATCTAATTTCTTTAGGAGCGTTGGATACGAATGGATATAAAACTGTAATTCAAGGTGGAGTTATGAAAATCTATAAAAGTATCTTACTAGTAATGAAAGCTAAGAAAGTAGGAAATATGTTTCAGTTAGAAGGAAGAACAGGGTCAGTTCATGTGTCTACGGTGTCTGAACATGACAGTAGTTCCATTCGCTTATAGCATCAAAGGTTGGGCCATATGAGCGAAAGAGGGTTAAAGATTTTGGCTGATCGCAAGTTACTTCCTAATCTAAGGTCTGGAAAGTTAGATTTATGTAAGCATTGTCTGTTTGGCAAAAAAAGTAAACAAAAATTTAAAACAGGCAAACATACTAGTAAAGGGATACTTGATTATATTCATTCAGATGTTTGGGGTCCAGCCCCTACAACGTCATTTGGTGGCTCGTCATATTTTGTGTCGTTCATTGATGACTTTTCTAGGAAGGTGTGGGTCTACATGTTGAAAAGAAAGTCTGATGTTTTTTCAGTTTTCAAACAGTTTAGAGCATTGGTAGAAAACAGCACTGGTAGAACAATAAAATGTTTAAGAACTGACAATGGTGGTGAGTTTACTTCCAAGGAGTTTGACAGCTATTGCAAGGATGCAGGGATCGAGAGACATAAAACCACGGTTTATACTCCTCAGCAAAATGGAGTTGCTGAACGCATGAACATGACTCTTCTAGAGAGAGCAAGGAGTATGCTGAGTAACGCCGGGTTGCAAAAGGAGTTGTGGACAGAAGCGGTGGCAACAACTTGTTATGTGATAAACCGATCTCCATCGACGGCCATAGACTGCAAGATTCCGCAAGAGGTATGGAAAGGACACCCTTGTGATTATTCTAAACTCAGAGTGTTTGGTTGTGATGCATATGCTCTAGTGCCTAAACATCAGCGAACTAAGTTAGATCCAAAGTCTAAAAAGTATATCTTTGTTGGGTATGGTGTTGGAACAAAGGGATATAGATTGTGGGATCCTACTACCCGCAAAATCATCATCAACAGAGATGTAAAGTTTGATGAATCCTCTCTTGTACAGTTAGATGTAGATAGTAAATTGAAACGGGATGATGTATTTTATTTTCAGCACATTCAGTTTGACAGCACTTCTAATGATAGTCATGATGACCATAGTTCGAATACTAGTCATGAACAGGTTTCAGAATCAGAACATGAACAGGGTTCAGGTTTAGATCATGAACAGGTCTCAGATACTGATCGGCAAGAAGTTCCTACAGATGGTAGTCAACCAGAAACATCCTTAAGGAGGTCGACAAGAATCAAACGGCCACCGAGAAGGTATGATGATTATGTTACTTCGGTTGCATTTACTGCTAATGACAATGAACCTCTGTGCTATCAGGAAGCAATGGAAGGTTCGAATAGTGACAAGTGGAAAGCAGCCATGAAGGACGAAATGATGGCCTTGAGTAAGAACGACACATGGGATCTGGTTGAGCTTCCGAAAGACAGGAAAACTGTGGGGTGTAAATGGGTTTACAAGCTGAAACGGGGTGTGAATGATACGGAAGATAGGTACAAAGCGCGACTGGTTGCAAAAGGGTTTTCTCAGAAAGCCGGTATTGACTTTCATGAGATTTTTTCACCAGTGGTTAAAATTGTTTCAATTAGAATTGTGTTAGCATTAGTGGCTTTGCTTGATTTAGAGTTGCAGCAATTAGATGTTAAGATTGCATTTCTACATGGAGATTTAGATGAGGAAATTTATATGGAACAACCGGAAGGGTTTGTTCAGCATCGCAATAACAAATTTGTCTGCAGGCTCAAGAAGTCATTGTATGGTCTGAAGCAGTCGCCTCGACAGTGGTACAAGAAATTTGATTCTTTCATGTTGAGTCAAAAATATATAGGAAGTGAATAAGATCATTGTGTTTACTTTAAGCAGTTAAGTAATGGCATGTTCATTATCTTAGTGTTGTATGTTGACGATATGCTTTTAGCAAGCAAAAGCATTGAAGAAATCAACAGGTTGAAGACTCAGATGGCAAGGACATTTGATATGAAAGATCTAGGAGCGGCAAGACAGATTTTGGGCATGGAGATTTTCAGAGACAGGAGCAATGGTAAGTTGTGGCTATCACAACAAAAGTATATTGAGAAAATACTTGTGAGGTTTGGTATGAACAATGTGAAGCCTGTGTCAGTCCCTTTAGCTTCCCATTTTAAGCTTTCTTCGAGTTTATGTCCTAATACAGATGAAGAAAAGGATTATATGTCTCAAATTCCATATGCCAATGTAGTAGGATGTTTGATGTATGCGATGGTTTGTACTCGACCAGATATTTCACATGCAGTTGGGGTTGTCAGCAGGTACATGGAAAATCCGGGTAAAGAACACTGGTCAGCAGTGAAATGGGTGCTTCGATACTTGAGAGGCACAAGTAGTTATTGTATCACTTACAATAAGAGTAGTGAATTTGTCTGCGGGTATGTTGATTCTGATTTTGCAGGTGATTTGGATAAGAGAAGGTCAACTTCAGGGTATGTCTTTACTCTTGCAGGTGGAGCTATCAGCTGGATGTCAAAGTTACAGAACATTGTTGCGTTATCCACTACTGAAGCAGAATACATTGCTGCTTCTCATGCTTGCAAAGAGGCGGTTTGGTTGAAAGGTTTGCTTGGTGAGTTTGGTAGGTTACAGGACAACATCAGGTTACTTTGTGATAGTCAAAGTGCAATACATTTGGCTAAGAATCCGGCCTATCATAGTAAATCAAAACATATTCCAATTAAGTACCATTTTGTAAGACAGGTTATTGCTGAAAGGGGAGTCTCTCTTGAAAAGGTGCATAAAAAGGAAAACTGTGCAGACATGTTCACGAAACCAGTTTTGTTGGAGAAGCTGCGTTGGTGTTTGGCTTCTCTTGGCTTGCAGAAGAGATAAAATAATAATAACAGGGCATCAGGCTAATTTTTGTCAAGGTGGAGATTGTTGAGATTTTCTGTTTTGGATAAAATAGGCAAAATCTCAGTAGGTGACAAAAATTAGGAATTAGTTCCTAGATTAGCTCCAGTTTGTTTGGGAGGGAGTTAATGCATCCTAAATTTGAGTTGAGAGGATTTATGAGGCAGTTAGATTCTCCTTGCTATATAACAGGTATCCATACGGATTGTTTGAGGTGTGTGTGAGAGTTTGTAATCTCCTGTTTGTTTAATAAAGAATTGCCAATGCCTTGTTGTGTGGACGTAGCCCAGAATGGTTGGGTGAACCACGTTAAACTCTGCTTGTCTCATGCTTTCTGCTGTGTGTGTTAATTGTGTTATGTTTCCTCTGTGTTAAACTTCAACATTTGGCAGAATGTGTAAATAAATATGATCCATACACCTCAACTCACTCTCCCTGCCACTCTACTCTGTGTGTGAAACTGGCTTCTGAACTGTCTTACGGAGCATCAATAAAGGCGGCGGTGGAGAGGAATGGCTAAGAAATCATAGGGGACCTTCACTGTGTCAATGCTGCAGGTATGCTATAGGACAAGAGAGAATCGCCAAAAATCACTGAAACGTGTCAACACTTAGTCACAGTTTCCCATAGGACGCAGCAAGCAATACAGGCCTGGTCCTCATACCAAGTTCGATTACAGTGTACTTTAACCCGTGAGTAGCAATCTATACCACACCACTCTATAAATTCGAAAAGTTTAAACAGAAATACAATTCCCTGCCGGTTTAACTTTGACCTCCAATAGCTTTAACATAATCATTGAGAAATGATAACATTTCCTTATAATTCACCTTATATGAGAATGCAACATAATCAGTGAGGAGTTTTTTTCACTTAAACATAACAGTTAAGGTAATTTTTCTAACATCACTGTGTGTTGTAATGTGATTAAATTCAACATATCTTTACATGAATATAGCTATGTGAAGCTGATGGCCAAACATTATAATGTGACACAGATATTATGTCATATTCTAATAAACATATCTCAATATCCGAAAAACATATTTAGGAAAACATAAATGTTACAATATAAGAAGCATGTCTTAACATCAAAATGTCACAAACATAAACATATTTGAATATCACAATGTGTCTATGGTATGCCAGCATCACAATATGATGAACATAAAATGGTGTACTATCCAATAAAACTCGTGTTGAATGTCAGCATCACAATATGATGAACATCACGATGAATAAAGGCCAATATTACTATCCAATAAAACTGGTGTTGAATGACATAATGTGACAAAATTCAGCCCTAGACAATCATAGTCAATTTTGTGTACATAAAACCATAGCCATCGAAAAGAAACCACCATTTACATAAATCAACCAATATAAACATTCATCTGTGAAATAACCACTAAAACATTACATTTTAAAGTACTCAACGTGACATGATAGTCAACCACAGTTGAACAATGGGCAAGGACAACCATGGTAAATCATAATCGACCATGTACATGGTTAACCAACCATCATCATGGTCATGGTCATGGTTGACCATAGTCAACCATGGTAAAACATAGTCAATCATGCTCATGATTAACAATTGAAAATGTAACAATTCAACACAAGTCAACCATGATGAAAATCACAATATGATCTTATCATGGTTATACATAATCAACATGCTAAACCATAGGTAGCTCAAAATAATCAACAAAAATTAAACTAAGATCAAAGACAACCATAATTAATAATGATCAACCATAGTCATGGTCATGATCAACTATGAACATATTTGTATTCAACCACAGTAATCCAAAGACAAATACAATCATGGCCTACAATAATTAAACAAGATCATCATCAACCTAAATTGGTACATTATAATAGTACATATCCATACATATTATGGACAAATTTTAACAGCTTTGGATTCTGAGATCTTTTGACGAACCTACTCATGTCCCACAACACAATCAGGTGGAAGCTGTCCACACATTCTCTATCATCGAGATTCTTCTGCTCTCATCAATTTTATCATTTCCTGACAACTGGCGTACACTAATTAAAATCGTTGACTTCCGAGTCCGAACCAAATCACGGTGAACCATGAACGAAGAAATGGAGAGGCGGTCGGCCGGTCGGCGGATTGTGTGAAGAAAAACTGTTAATCGGGCGTGAGTGGAAGCTGGATGCAGCCATGGTTTTAGATGAAATTTTCCTTCCGTTGACGAGGTGGGATAAACTTTTCTGTCACATTTTCCAACTTTTCCATATATGTCTAAATTTATCTAAAGAGTTTAGAAAAATAAAGATAAATCCACTTAAACTTTTACTATGATATGAACCTTATCACCCACAATGATTTAAAAGTGACATTCATCAAATTTTCGAAAGTATAAACATTATCCGCAACCATGATTCAAAAACGACGTCGAGACTCGCACGATTTATCCCTCACGTGGGGCATCGAATAATCACTGTTATGATAAACTCGTATTATGTCAGTCGACGATTGATGCCACTGGCAAGAATATTCGAACTGAGTGGTGCATAGTGGTAGCAATCCATACCTCTCCACTCTATATCTGTTTTAAACATAATTGCAATGCCATGCCGTTTTAACTTGACCTCCAATAGCTTTAACATGATCATTGAGTAACCTACCATTTTCTTATAAGTTAACTCGTATTCATAGGAGAATGCAACATTATCATTAAGGAACATTTCACATCAACATAATAGTTAAGTAATTTTCTATTTGATATAATTATAAAGAACATTACAATGTGATGTTATCTTGTAATGTGATTAAATTCAACATATCACATGAATACAACTGTGTAAAGTTGATGGCTAGAAATTATCTTTATGTCATTATTTAGTAAAGTTATTTTAACATTATAATGTGATGAATATAAAATAGTGTCACACTATGATGAAGAAAAGCTATTCTTATTCGACAATAGAATTCTTGTTGAATGGTATAATGTGACAAAAATGAACCATAATTTTTTTTTAACATTATAATATGATGAATATAAAATAGTGTCACACTATGATGAATAAAAGTTATTCTCACTTGACAATAGAGTTTTTGTCAAATGGTAGAATGTGACGAAAATGAACCATAAAAAATCATAGTCAACTACGTCCACATAAAATTATGGCAACTTAAAGATAATTAAAAATAATTATGGTTTATATAAGTTAATCAATCATTTATGAAATAACTACTAAGGAACATCACATTTTAACAATATTCAATTCAACATAATCAATCAAGGTTGAACAATGGGCAAGGACAACCATGGTAAATCATGATCAACTATGTACATGGTCAACCATCATTATAGTCATGGTCATGGCCATGGTCAACCATTGTCAACTATGGTGAAACATAGTCAATCATGCTCATTGTCAACAATTGAGAATGCAACAAATCAACACTAGTCAACCATGATGAAAATTACAGTATAACTTTACCATGGTTATAAATAATCAACACGTTAAACTATAGGTAACTCAATATAGTCAACGGAGGTTAAACTAAGGTAAAAAACAACTGTAATTAATCATAATCAACCATGGTGATGGTCATGGTCAACAATCGACATATCTATTTTCAACTAGTTATCCATGGTTAAATACAATCAGTCATGGTCATGGTCTACCATAATTAAACAAGGTCACAGTTAACCATAATCATGGTCAACCTAGGTCAAACATAGTCAACTATTAACAACTATGGTAAACCTTTTTCTACCATAAGAAACCATGTTAAACCATATTCGTCTATGCTTGGTCCACTATTATCAACCATACTCAACCATGGTCATGGTCATGTTCAAACATGCTCAACCATAGTCAACTAAAGTAAACTATAGTCAATAAAGGTCAATGAAAGTTCTCCATGTTCAAATGTGGTCTACCATGTTCAACTATAAGTTTTCATGGTCAATAAAAGGTTGTCATGGTAAATATTCAATCATGGTTAAATACAATCAATATGGTTACATATAGTCAACATGTTCACCCATGGTCCACCATACCCATCCTTATCTTGATTGCAGATTTCATGAATATTCTAAAATCTTATAGACAAGAGCAAGGTCAAACATTGACTTCGCCCCTGTCTATCAAATTATAAAATATTCCCAAAATTTACAATCGATTTATGTTGTGCTATCCACCATATTTTATCAAAGTCAAATGAGTTCAACAAACTTCTTCCATGGCTAATAATTAATAGTCAAACATGGTCAACCAAATTCAACCTTTGACAGATGTGATTTTCCAAAATCTAGTAAAGTCAAACATAATCAACCATGACTAACAAAATTCAACTATGGTCATATATAAGCATACATGGTGAACCATACTCAACCATGGTCAACCATACTCAACCATGTTCATGTTCAACCATGCTCATCCATATTCTACCATGGTTAAAACCATAGATAATCATGGAAAACCATGGTCACAATCTACCATGCTCACAGTCATAATCAACATGGTCATGGTCAACCATGTCCACCATAATCAACCATGGTCTTGCATTAAAGGAATTTTAAGGTAAAAAATGGGCCTTAAAACAAAAAATGTAGTAACAAAATTAACTTCAAAAGAACCAATAGGATTCAAGATGATGATGTCATCCCTAAGGGAAAATATTTTAGAGGGAAAAGAAGAAAACTAATTTTTTTTAATTGTATTTTTTACTTATCTACTTATAGGTTTACTCAATTTTCAAGTGTAGACACCCATCCATTGAAAATAATTGTTTAATGTAATCATCCATGCCCAACCGAATCATATATATTTTATTGTTAGTTATGTTGATATCATCACACTTGATTGTGGACAAAGTGGTGTTGAGAACATAGTCAAACTTGGTTTATATAGTTATGGTTAGTGAACTATTGTCATCTATTTTTTATATATTTCATAATTAATTATATTAATATTTTAATTCATAAATCTATTGATGCTCCTTGGTTGGTTATCAACTAACATAAACATATTAATAAAAATAATTGACTATATAAAAATTAACACTAGTTTCGAGACTCAAAATATATTAATCACCTTTATCAACATAATTATAATAATATATATCTAAATATAAATAATATTATGTTATATAAATATTAAAAACAAATGTAAATTGGTATTGGATTTTTACAGAGACAAACGTTTCATATCTACACATTAAAAATCATATCACTAGTTTCGTGGGCGAAGTATTATAACATACGATAAAACAACTTTTAAATGTGTCAAAGAACTATAAAACGCCACGAACCATTAGATGTATCAAAGAACAATTTCACTCACACATACATAGTATAAAAAATGGTATCAAAGTTGAAAACTTAAAGGGCTATATTTATTAGGTAGTAATAGTGATAATTAAAATTAATAGGTGTGTTTATTTTGGAATATAGTTTTAAATTTTTTAATTTAATTATTAATAATTATTAGATGGATGGTAAGAATTTAATTTTTAGAAAATATTTTAAAATATTTTAAGTAGTAAAGATATATGAAATATTGAGATTTATTATAAAAATAGTTATGTTTATCTCTTCACTTTTAATTAAATTGATTAATAAAAAAAATATCATATGAATATGAGTAATGGTTTTTTACTATGTGGTTGTAAGCCATAATATTGGTCCATAATATAGTATTATAACAAATCATATCTAGACATTAAAAATATCCAACCACAGTCATAGTCAACTAGGTCAACCATGGTTTTATTTCTAAGCATGTCAACCATGGTCTTGGTAACCTTAGTTAACCATGGTCACAGGCATGGTTGACCATCGTCATAGTCTTGTTTAAACATGCTCAACCATGGTCAATGAAGGTCAACCAAAGTTCATCATTCTCAAATGTGGTCTATCATGTTCAACCATAGATCTCCATGGTCAACTATTTACTATTAATCATTGGTCATGGTTGAAGTATGTTGATCTCATTTAACTTTGGTTGACTATGGTTGACCATGGGTGAACATGTTCACTATAGATAACCATGTTGATTGTGGTTAGCTATGGTTGACTTGGTTAACCACGTTTTACTATAGTAGCCTTTGGTTGACCATATTTTACCAATACATAGTCAACCATACTTATCCATGGAAAACCATTGTTTAATGTGGTCATACATGGTCAACCAAATCGTATATATTTCATTATTAGTTATGTTGATATGGTCATGGTCAATTGTGGAGAAAGTAGTGTTGAGAGTATGGTCAACCATGATTTTTTGGTCAACATTGGTCTACATAGTTATGGCTAGTCAGCCATGGTCATCATATCATATATATTTCATAATTAATTATATTGATATCGTAATTCACAAATCTACGACTTGTTTCCACATATATTAATTGTTGTCCCCACAAATATTGATTGTTAGTTATCAACTAACACACACATTAATAAAAATAGTTTATTTATGAAAATTAACATTATTTTCCACCTTTTAAAATTAAATATTCAAAATATATTAACCACCTTTATCAATGTAATTATAATAATACACATATCCATACATATTACAAACACATTTAAAAAACAAGTAAATTGAAGGTATTGTAAAAACACCTTCCCAATTTTAAAAACCCCTACTTTCACTAGATATTGTAGGTATCCATTTTTTCATTAACATTTTTTATACCCCTTTATATTTTTTCATTAAGTTTGAGCTCCATTTTTTATACCTACCAATATAAAAACCCTTTACCACCTATTATATGCTCAATATATTATGTCATTTTTTCCTCAATATATATCCCCCAATATGAACCCACGTGGTATGGTATTGCTCTCCTAGGGAAGCCCCCGTGGGTCAACCATAGTCAATTATGGTGAAATATAGTCAACCATGCTCATGGTCAACAATTGAGAATGCAACAAATCAACACTAGTCAACCATGATGAAAATTATAGTGTGACTTCACCATGGTTATACATAGTCAATACACTAAAGTATAGGTAGCTCAATATAGTCAACGAAGGTTAAACTAAGGTTAAATACTACCTTGATTAATCATGATCAATCATGGTCATGGTCATGGTAAACCATCGACATATTTATCTTCAACCATAGTCATTCATGGTCAAATACAATCAATTATGGTCTTGGTCTGCCATAATTAAACAAGGTCGTGGTGTAGAAAATCTTTAACATAGCTCTGATACCATGTAGAAAATCTCTAACATAGCTATAATAGCATGTAGAAATTATAGCAATGGACTCAATCCGATCATGCAATGTACTAAAGCAAGATACTGAATCCTTCTACTATATTTGCAGAATATAAAACATGATCGCTCAATCACATGCAAGTAAGAGAAAGAAGTAAATCATTACACAACACCAGATATTCCTGGGGAAAGAAACTTCTTAAAACCCCTCCATATTTATTGTATAATCAACCAAGGAATCATGAAACAATAAAATGTATTTGTGATCACCACAACCTCATACACTCTACCAATTGCTTCACACTAATCTAGGAAAAATTGGACAAACACATAGTCAATTATTTGCCTATCCTCAGCCTACCCTGATTATGCAATCCCTAGAGAATTAAACCCCTATTATTTAGGAAATTCAGCCTTCCTTGATTGCGCAATTCATCACGGGCTTCTTGTGGTTTTATAACTGCACTTGGGCAGTTTTCCTAAAATACAACTGATAGTTTACTAGCCTTGAACCTTTGTCTCAACTAGGTCTCCACCAGAATTAGCATGCATGTAGCTATAAATAGTGAATCATCAATTACTTGGTAGATCACTACTAGTGAATTAAATCTATTTTAATTCACTTGATCTTCCACTAGCTCATCAAACAATTAGAACTAATTAAACTGATTTTAAGATAAGATTACAATTAATTTTTCAATTTATTTAAAAATTGGTTTCACACTAATGTGTCGCTAGGATCCATCACTATGTGACCTGATCCCACACCAATGTGTGTGATGTTTATGGATGCCAATTTCATTGTTTCTTGTTGCAAATCTCAACACTCCCTCTCAAGAAGAAAGGAATCAATATGTCCCGATCCGATACCTTTGGAATGTTCTGCATGCAACACTGCTCTAGTGTTGTTCACACATGAAACTCTCCTGAAACTAAATAGAATCCAACAACTAAATCAGTATAATGCATCTGTCATCAGAGTCTTTTGACTACTGCTATCTATTGCACATGTCTCATGGACTCTCTGCGCTGCTGACATCTGCATCCATGCACTTTGCATTGCTGCCAACTCTGATCTACACTCCGGTATCCGACACCTGTCACTCTGATTTATTTCCTCCTAACATATGAGTGCATCAATATAACTGACCCTTCTTGCTACTACAGTATTGTGGGCTCCTTGTAGCCAGGTTCAATCCATGAGACACACCATCTCAATGGACCCTACCCAAATTTATTCTTGGGATCATATCTGCACATTGCCCCACCTCACACTTGGAGGTATAGCTACATGTACTCCCTCTGCCCATATCGCTCGAAATTTCCCCCTCCTAGAGGTATCTGTTTGCTTCACCTTGTAGATCCACCTGGATCCAACCACTGACTTCCCCACTAGTCTTGGGACCACTTCCCATGCACTGATAATGGAGTCATACTCCTCAACCATGGCATCAACCCATGTTGGTTGTTTCACTTTTTCCTCAAAAGAGGATGGTTCTGTCACAATACACTCATTCATAAGAGCCATGTATCTAGTGTACCTGTCTGGGGACCTTCTCTGCCTGCGATGTGATGTAGGTGCACCTACATGCTCTGTCACACCTAGCATCAATCTGTGAGCCTCTCTGGTGTGATTCCTACCATTTCTAGTGGATGGCTCTGCATGAGTGGTTTTTGCCACTCCATGATCATCATCTTGTGGTTGCTCCACATCATGAGGTTCATCCTTTGGAACTAAGAGTTCCTCATCTACATGCAAGTCAAGCTCCCTCTCAAGGGACAATCGCATGGCTTTCTCCTCATCAAATCTAACATCTCTCCTGACAATTGTTATCCTGTTAGCCGACAAATACACTTGATAGTTCTGGGGAGTATCAATGTACCCCACAAATATCCAAACCTCTATTGTTGGTTCTAGCTTCTTCCTGGCATCTTTGGTCACATGGCAATAGCCATATGAGCCAAAAATTTTAAAACATGAAACATCTGATCCCTTACCTGAAAAATCCTCCTTTGGTGTACTCATGCCAAGTATCCGATGAGGACTCCGGTTCTGCAAAAATATCGTTGTGTTGCATGCCTTTGCCCACAGATGCAATGGTAGGCCCTAATCATGTAACATAGCTCCTGTTGCTCCCACAATTGATGTGTTCTTTCTTTCTGCAACCCCATTCTATTGTGGGTTATGAGGTGCAATCAATTCTCTCCGAATTACTTCTTTGGCACATAAGTTCTTGAATTCATTAGAGATATACTCACCACCATTGTTGTTCCTTAGAGCCTTCACCTTCTTCTGTGTATCTTTCTCTACCAGTGCTTTGAACTCACAAAAATTGGAGAACACCTTATCTTTCTTTTGCAGAAATAAGATCCAACACTTTATAGAAAAATCATCAATAAAAATCACATAATACTTGTGCTTTGTTGTGGAAGGCATAGAGAATGGTCCCCACACGTCTAAGTGAACTCTCTCAAGGATTTTTGCTACTCGATTCTCCTTCTCATGAAAGGTGGCCTTAGTATACTTCCCCATGGTACATCCCTTGCATGTGTTTATCTGCGAAAGTGTACCCTTTGGAAGACCTGTATAAATCTGCTGCATGATCCTCAAAGAACTGTGGTGTAGATGGCCCAATCTCCTATGCCATAACTCACCTGTATCCCGGCTCACCACCTTCCCTTGCTTTACTGCTCAATGTTGTGCAGCCATCTACATCAATTTTGTAGAGATTCTTCACACAAACCCCAATCTTCTTTACCTGTGCTATGGCTTTGTGACGAAGGAATGCCTTTCCTTCACTGAAAACCACATCATATCTAAGATCCTCCAACATACCAACTGAAACTAAATTCTTTTTCAAGCCTGGTAAATGCAAGACATATTTTAATAATAAAGGTTTACCTTACTAACTCTCGAAAGTAAATGTACCAATCCTAGTAGCACTATACCTCCCGTCATCACCCATCTCGATGTGCATATGAAGATCCTTCTCCTCCAAGCTACTAAAGAGTTCTTTGTTTCCCGCCATGTGGAAAGATGCTCCACTATCCAAGTACCACATATATCCCATCATAGTTGATGCCATGCATGCGATAAGAGAGAAGTACAACTCAAACTTTGAGGCCAAAGCTTCACTCATTACAGCTCTTGGAGCCTTCTTGTTGTTCTTCTTCTTTTTTATTTTTCTAAGCTTGTCCTTGAGTGCCAATTTTCTGTGGTTACTGCTGCTTTGAAACAGATCTGTTAATACCTTCCACATAGCATATGGAGTTTTCTTTCCATGGAGACTCGATACAATATGATCTCAAACTCCCTCTAACAAGATCCTCCTGGCCTTTGCTACCTTCTTCTGCCATGCCTCAAAAAGTTGGGCATCTACTGTTGCGGGCTTGGGAATATCATTATCTATGAATTCCTTCAATCCATTGTCCTCCAACACTGCCTCCATCATGTCCTTCCATGAAATATAATTCAAACTACCCTCAAGTGCATATTCGAGTCTCAAGCCATTGAAAGACATCTTGATCTGCTTATATCTCTAAAGAAAGTACCTGCAAATTTGAATATTGTTCAACACAAACTAAATTTCTTCTCCACTATTGTGATTCCTGACGCTCTGATACCATGTAGAAAACCTCCAACACAACTTTGATACCATGTAGAAAATCTCTAACACAACTATAGTACAATGTAGTAATTATATTAATGGACTCAATCCAATCATGCAATGTACTAAAGCAAGATATTGAATCCTTCTACTATATTTGCGGAATATAAAACATGATCACTCAATCACATGCAAGTAAGATTTATGTTTAACCACGTGATTGCCCGGTTCGGCGTTCCCAAGGAGTTAGTCTCTGACCATGGTAAACACTTCGAGAATGAATTTTTCTAGGAGCTATCACACCACCTCATATTCACCCACGAATTCACTTCGGCATACTACCCCAAATCCAACGGACAGGTTGAAGCTGTGAACAAAGTCCTCAAAACTATGTTACAAAGCACGGTGAATAACCATAAAACCAACTGGCACCATATACTTTTCTCCGCCCTGTGGGCATACTGTACGACTGTGAAAACATCCACTGGTTTCACTCCTTTCCACTTGGTATACGAGGTCGAAGTTGTGTTTCCCATAGAAAGCAAGATCCCGAATTTACATGCCACCATCGAACTCCTCGATGATACCCAGCCTCTAGAACATCGTCTAATGCAACTAGATCTCGTCAACGAAAGTTGACGATAGTCACTGCAACACAATGAATCCCATAAGAAACGGGTAAAATCATCATTCGATTGCCACATCAACCCCCGCTTATTCACCGAGGGAGAACTAGCCCTCTACTATGAAATCGCAAAAGAAGCCCTAGGGCCAAGAAAGTTCCAAACCTTGTGAAAAGGACCCTACATCATAAAAAATTTCCTCCTTAAGGGGGTATACATCTTGACTAAGCCGGACGGAACATGCCTCAGCAACCCCTTCAATAGCCTTTACCTCAAAAAATTCTACCCATAAGGGCCGAGAAGGCCCTACCCTAGAGTCAATGTACACAGACCCAACCACTTTAATTTTTTTACCAAAAGACTTGTTACAAAACACGCTCTAGTGTCACAATGGATTACCAACCCAACCCTTATTTCAGATTTGCTGATGGAGCATCACGATGGTCTCAAAGCATTAGGGGAATTTTGAGGTCTAAAATGGGCCTCCTAAGAAAAATGTACAACCAAAATAAAATTGATAAGAACCAATAGGATTCAAGATGATGATGTCAACCATGGGGGATGATTCACCATTTTTTATGTAAAAGGGTAAAAAGATTAAAAAATAATAAAATAATAAAACTACTATTTCAACTCGTATTTTCAACTTATCTCCCAAATTTTTTACTCAAATTTCGAGCGGGAGTACTCGTTGGATGCAAAATTTAATTCCTCATCCAATGAATACCCATGTTGCATACTTTCGATGGACCCTACTACGTGAAAAATGAGAAATATATGAAAAAACGTGATTGTAATCATGTTTTTCATGTATTTCTTATTTTTCGTGTAGCAAGGTCCATCGAAAGTATGCAACATGGGTACTCCTTAGATGAGGAATTAAATTTTGCATCCATTGAGTACTCCTGCTCAAAATTTGAGTAAAAACTTTGTGAGATAAGTTGAAAAAGTAGTTTTTTCTTGTTTCCCTCTAAAATTTGATGATGTCATCAAATCTTATTTGATTTTTTCCACTATTATTTTATAATTTCCTTAGGAGGCCCATTTTAGACCTCAAAATTCCCCTAATGGTTTAGCAGCAACCGCCTGGGTTATCTATCACCCTGACCAATCACCACTCGGCACCAATGGTGTTTGTATCGGTTCAGCAACAAACAATCAAGCATAATATGACGTCGTCATTGGAATTATGTGCTACGCCCTCAATCATGGCATACGCCATATACACATCTACCTTGATTCCCAGTTAGTAGTGTCGTAGTTAAACTAGACATTTGAGATAAGAGATTCACATCTGTTTAGAAAATACTTACGTGCAAAAAGATTATGCAGACAATTTGACTACATTACATTCACACATGTACCATGGAGTCAAAACCAAACAATTGATCACATAGCTAAAAAAATTCTAAACTGGAATGCATCTCAGATAGACCATAATACATAAAAAAAAAAACATAGAAAACATATATATCCATCAGCATAGCATAATCCATAAATAGAAACAGGGGACAAACCATGTAGAGCTGTAAAAAATATCACTTGCATATATATACCAAAAATGTATGTGTCTGAGTAAAAAAAAATAGTATCTGACCCATAAGTCAACCCAAAAGATATACATGTTAGTCGAAAAAAATAGGGGAAGCATCCTCATAATAGGTTATTTCCCTGTGTACAAAAAGACTCTAGGGTGGTGCTCCCCCAAGTAGGGCACCTGGACCCACTGTTGCTCTGGGTACCGGTATTGGAGCCACCGTCAACACGGAGATCGCCACTTGACGTAAAACTAACCGATTGCCCCTCTCCCGGGCCATCAAGGTCTCCAGCCACACATCCTCGAGGTCATGCACAAAGCCTCGGGTAGGCATCCTCTCGGTCAAGCGGTCCACCCAACCCCAGGAATCCTCTAAAGTTGCCACCTACTTGGTCAACTCAGCAACATGAGCCTCTACCGCATTAGCACGAACTCACTCAGTAGCAATCTCGGCAGCAGCCAAGCCGCTACCCTCCCCCGAAAGGCCAGCCTCACTACCCGGTGTTCCACCCAGAGCTGTGCAGGAGCTCCTCCCTATCCCATATGAGCTCCTCGAGGTCGCCAAATTGGATGGTGTCCCACCAACCGAGCCATGGAACGATCAACCTTTCCAACATCTGCAAGAGTAACTAAAACTATGTCAGTGTCACAATAATGCACATATAAACATATATGCTCAAGTAAACACAGAAAATAAAAAAATAGACCTGCAGACCGCCAAGCATATCCACTGGGCAGACCCATGTCTGGATGTCCTCGAAAGTCCATCCCTGAGTAAGGGAAAGGCATGAACATCTGAGGGTTGGCCTCAAACCAAGCCTTCGTGGTGGCGTTCCAATAACGCCCCACCCTACCCCCACATCCTTGGGGAATCACAGGGGCCCACCTCCTGATGTGAAGCTCCTGCGGCCCCCCAGCAGGCACTGCCACCGTAGGTCTCAGCAGCACCACCTGCTCATACATGATTATGCATAAGATGCTATAATAAGTAAACAACTTTGATCCATCATGGACCTTGGAAAGTTGTGCCAACATCCCATCATAATAGAAACGGGCAAAGTCAAAAAAGTGCCTGGCCCTCAACCGGTGCAAGACACCAATCTGTGAACCTGATGCTCGATGAGGAGCAGATGAACCCGCCAGTAAAATAATGGCCACTAGAGCACACCGCTCGACCAAGTCTGTCACTGTAGCAATAGCTATACACCCCTCCGTAAGGGGAGCCCCACCACAATGGTCTGCTGAAAATCTCTTAAGATCCACCCTCCCAGAGGGAAGTGGATATCGAAGGGTCTCACCCTGAGGCAGCAACCCGGTCACAAAGTAGATATCTGTCTCAGGATGGATAGTAAGGTCGCACCCATGCAACACCATCACCTTGCGCCGACTGTTACAACATTGGACCAGGTAGCGCAAAAGACGATCTTGTGATCATAGCAGGTCATTCTCCATAAATTTGAGAAGACCCCAACGTGCCAACTGTTGGTGCACGTGACTGTCAACAGCTAAGGCAGCATGGATATCGGGCCAATCCCTCTCCCTCCACAACATATTGTCATCAAAACAGGAACACATCAGCCACACTGAAAATACTATAAACAGACAAAATTTCCAAAATTTTTGACAAAAAATAGCTTCGACTCTCCACACGCCTTTTCCTTAGACAGGCGCGAGGAGGGCGTGTTTGTCCTTCTCAGAGACATGCCAAAGATGCGCCTAAAGCTAGGACAGGTGCGCTAAATGCACGCAAAACCCTGTTTTTGAGCGCAAGGTTCGTACCTATACCTTGTTCGCCTGCGTGGTCAAGGTAAAACTTAGCCTAGAATCCATAAAAACCCATCTTGTATGGACCCTGGCACCAGTACACTAAAAAAATTAAAATGCAAGACGTCATGGAGCTTACTTGGCTAAAAAATCGCTAATCCTGGGTGCTTAGGTTGACTGCAACGACAAGAACTACTCCGCAAAAGCCTCTGACCTCTCAACACTCAACAAACACAAATGTACTGTATTGAGCCATATTCGCCTATATGTCACCCTTTTCAGAAACTTTGGAGGACCATAACGGGAGTCGAGAAGACCTAATCACTGGATCGAAAGCAGCATTGTGATAAATTCTCCATAACGCCCAAGGGCAGTGCCACACATTCGCACCCCCGAAAAAATAAATTTTCATTGCCGGCAGGTATGCCCTCTCTCATCTTCTTTTTCAAGCACATGTCTTTCAAATAATATTTGAATAAAGAATATGCTTTCACTTGGGATATTTGTTTTTACAAATAATGTGCAAACCATCCATAACTCCATTCACTGAAAGGTCCAAAAGTAGGTATCCTTCTATCCCCAGCATGATAGAGTCCTAGAAAAAATCTGCGTATCCTAACATCATTTCTCCATCATAAATTAACCATAGGCTCCAAACACCCGACCATGTTTATCATCACCTCACCTTGCACATGATAATCATCCTCGTTGGTCGGTAGATTCTCCCCTCCATGGCGCTTGTCACCCAAAGTAGACCATATATCACAATAGTGACGCCATGGCCATACCACTATAGTCCGGGAAGCACCTCATGACCATTCACTCGCCATGCATCAGGTCAAGTTTTACCATATCGAAATAAAACCCTTTTCCTGGACGACCAGGTTGTGCAAGCTGATTGAAAGCGCACTACTGCACCTCGCATTTGGCCTACCATACCTCCATCAGCATAACCCATGTACGACATTTTTCCATCCGCTTTATCAACATCACACATGAGACCAACCAATGGGGCCCCCACCCTCAGCAAAACACCTTCCTCACATCATCTGTGAGTGAACACTTTTATGTTTTGGGGCACCCGTCTCTGTGTTTTGTACCATAAGGGTAATTTTGAGGTCCAAAATGGGCCTCCTAAGAAAAATGTACAACCGAAATAAACTTTATAAGAACCAATAGGATTCAAGATGATGATGTCAACCATGGGGGATGATTCACCATTTTTGGAGTAAAAAAGTAGAAATATTAAAAAATAATAAAATAATAAAACTACTTTTTCAACTCGTATTTTAAACTTATCTACATAATTTTTTACTCGAATTTCGAGTAGGAATACTCGTTGGATGCAAAATTTAATTCGTCATCCAAGGAGTACCCATGTTGCATACTTTCAATGGACCCTGCTACATGAAAAATAAGAAATACATGAAAAACGTGATTGTAATCATGTTTTTTCATGTATTTCTTATTTTTCATGTAAGCAGGGTCCATCGAAAGCATGTAACATGGGTACTCGGATGAGGAATCAAATTATGCATCCAATGAGTGTTTCCACTCAAAATTTGAGTAAACCCATAGGGATATAAGTTGAAAATATGAGTTGAACAAATAGTTTCTTCTTTTTTCCCTCTAAAGTTTGATGATGTAATCAAGTATTATTTTAT
Organism: Pinus albicaulis; assembly: GCA_034641835.2. Taxonomy (NCBI): domain Eukaryota; kingdom Viridiplantae; phylum Streptophyta; class Pinopsida; order Pinales; family Pinaceae; genus Pinus; species Pinus albicaulis. The sequence goes on along the minus strand of JAXQQM020065591.1, from coordinate 9,115 downwards.
TATTTCCACTATTATTTTATAATTTCCTTAGGAGGACCATTTTAGACCTCAAAATTCCCATAATGAAACCAAAACCCATTATTTTATTCTTTTGGTATGTGTGCAAAGACCGCAAATGACACACTATTTCCCCCACCCACCCATTCATTTTTTCTCCCATGGCAGCAGTCCTTGGTCACCCTTGGTTAGAGTATCACACCCTCACGCAAAAGCCACCATAACATTCATAACCAATTTATACCCACCCTGGAAGTCCTACCAACTCTAGGGATTTACCCATCAGAAATAGTTATGACTGCCGCCAAGCTGCTTTTTATACTCCAACCTTGGGCCACTAAATCCCCATCATAAGTTTTCAGTCACCCCTCGCCATCATGCCTATGTTAAACCCATCACATCTAGGATCCTGATCCCCTGTATCAGTGTCCCTCTTATTCGGTTGAGGCTTCCTTTTTGCCGACATCAACACCTATTTTCCAAAAAGGAAGCGGTACCTTGGATCACCCCTCTCCATAAAAAGGGACATCCTCGGGTGGCACTATGGGAGACATCATTGCCCATAGATGTCATCGATCCTCCTGACATTCGACTACAACACAAGCCTTCATGTCAATATGGTATCGTTCCTTACAACTATTTCATTTTGATCTAATTCGTTGAAGATCCATGCCTCTATAAGCGTCTCTTTCAACAATGCTTACACTGAAAGGTCCCAGCCAAGGCCTATGCGCACATTGAGAATTTATATGTCATACCAAGTTTACACACATGGGTACCACATTCCACCTATTTTCAAAGAAAAAATGCCCCTGAGGGCGTCAGCAATCGTCGTCATCAACCAACAGGTCACTACCATACTAGTGACACAGACATAATTTGTATCTGTCAAATAGATTTGTTTAACTAGCCAAAGCATCACGAGCATGGGACATGCCCGCCTCGTAGAAAATTTGTATATATTGTATTATACCATTGCTTGCAGGGATCCCATAGGACATGGTCGCTCTTCGACCCGGTGTAGGGTGTCTCCAACTCCGAGCTACACGCAAGTCTCTCTCTCTCTCCACAAAATACACATAAAAGAAACTATAATGTATTTTGGCTATACATTTCTTCCTAGATTTCACACATTAGGGGGAAATTGTTATCACTGGAAAATCGGACAAGAAAATATTACATGATTGAATGTTAGGTAGAAGGATTTATAGGGCTGAGAGACATTAAAAAATTTGAAGTATTTAAAAATATTTAAGGTCTAAGAGGAAAAATCAAGTTGTGAACTGAAGGAACCAATGAAGTGCGCCTTTGCGTGCATAATTATTTGATAAGCGCGTCTTTGCGAGGCTTTTCCTCAAAAATCCACGCAGTCTTGAGAGTGGTAGAAGTCACTTTCCAGGACCACAAGGCACACTCCAGGACATTGATCCCAAACTTGAGGCCGCTTAAGGACAACCACCCAAGCCTCCTTAGGACCTCAAGGGAGCACACAATGGAATAAATGTGGCACACAATGGAATCACCCTCCTCTCTTGGGTCAGCATCCACAATGTACCAAGAGAGGGAAGGAGAATTTGAATTCTCCTATAAAAGGTCACCAAGAGATAAACAATATGAGAACACATTGTTATGCTAGCTAGAATTGCCCCAAACAATACCAGCAGTGTGTGATCTAGAGCAGAGATAGAGGGGACTCAGTTGTTGGCCATCCAACAACTCCAGTCCACCATAGTAGAGAGAGGGAGACTTTGCACCAAGGCAGCTCGAAAGTAAAGACATCCTTGCATTGGGACTTGGAACTCCATAGTTCTAAGGGCCCCTTGGCAAGTGGGTAAAAGTGTCATCCTTCATTCCTACTAGCACTCAATAACATGGGACGTAAGCACCGCCGTTTGGATTATTGAAGTTGTTTGACTCTATTCAGAGCTTTTGTTTTATTTGTTTTAGTTTAGTTTTTATGTTTGAATATGCATGCTATTTCTCTATCCAGTCTGTTTATGTCTTAGCATGTTCCACTAACTTGCTTGACTCCATCTATTTTCTGCCTGTGACAAATAACCTAAGAGGGAAAAACCACCCCGCTTAAGCAAGTGTGATTTGGTACATTCATGCGCCAAACACACTAACACATGATGTACCATGGGGAAGTATACAAAGGCCATTTTTCATGAGAAGGAGAATCGAGCAGTGGAAATCCTTGAGAGAGTTCACTTAGATGTGTGTGGACCATCCTCTACAGCTTCTACAACAAAACAAAGGTATTATGTGATTTTTGTTGATGTTTTTTTCTAGAAATTGTTGGATCTACTTCATGTAGAAGAAAGATTAGACGTTCTCAAAATTTTGTGAGTTCAAAGCACTGGTTGAGAAAGATACAAGGAATCATGTGAAGGATCTAAGGAGCAACAATGGTGGTGAGTACATTTCCAATGAATTCAAGAACTTCTATAGCAAAGAAGGAATTCAGAGAGATTTTATTGCGCCTCATAACCCACAATGAAATGGGGTTCAGAAAGAAAGAACACAACAATTGTGGGTGCAACACGAGCGATGTTACATGATCAGGGCCTACTGTGGCATCTATGGGCAGAGGCATGCAACACAGTGGTACTTGTGCAAAACCGTAGTCCTCATTGGATACTTGGCATGAATACACCAGAGGAGGATTTTTCTTGTAAGAAACATGATGTTTCATATTTTAAAAATTTTGGCTCATTTATCTATTTCCATGTGACCAAATATTCCAGAAAGAAGCTAGAACCAACATCAAATATTGGGATATTTGTGGGGTATATTGATACTCCCCACAACTATCGGGCATATTTTCCAAATAGCAGGATGACAGTTGTCAAACATGATGTAAAATTTGATGAGGAGAAAGCCATGCGATTGTCCCTTGAGAGGGAGCTTGATTTGCATGCAGATGAGGAACTCTTGGTTCCAAAGGATGAACCTCAAGATGTGGAGCAACCACATTTGGAGGATCATGGAGTGGTAGAAACCACTCATGCAGAGCCAACCACCAGACACGGTAGGAGGCGCACCACAGAAGCTGACAGATTGAGACTTGATGTGGCAGAACATGTAGGAGCACCTACATCACTGTGCAGACAGAGATAGTCACTAGACATGTTTACTAGATACATGGCTCTTATGAGAAAGCGTATTGTGACAGAATCATCCTCTTTTGAGGAAGCATTGCAGGAACCAACTTGGGTTGACGCCATGGTTGAGGGGTATGACTCCATTGCTAGGAACAATGCATGGGAAGTTGTCCCAAGACTAGTCAGGAAATCAGTGGTTGGATCTAGATGGATCTATAAAGTGAAGCAGGCAACATATGAGAGTGTGGAGAAGTACAAGGCTAGATTTGTAGCCCGGGGATTCTCACAAGTTGAGGGGATTGACTATGAGGATACTTTTGCACCGGTTGCAAGGTACTCATAGATTAGATCTATCCTTGCACTCTCAGCGCAGATAGGGTGGCAGATGCATCAGATGGATGTGAAGACTGCATTTCTCAATGGAGTTATTGAGGAATAAGTGTACATTGAGCATCCAGAAGGTTTTGAGACCTTTGACAATGAGTCGCATGTGTGCAGACTTGAGAGAGCACTGTATGGGCTGAAGTAAGCACTTCGTGCTTGGTACACCAGGATTGATAGCTATTTCACCGGGTTGGGCTTCACAAAGAGTGAAGAGGATGCGAACCTGTACCAGATTGTGCTTGATGGTAAGATTTTGATTATCATACTTTATGTTAATGATATTATTCTGACAAGTGATGAGCATCTCATAACTTCTTGCAAAGAGGATCTTGCAAGATAGTTTGAGATGAAGGACATGGGACTCCTTCACTATTTCCTTGGTTTGGAGATATGGCAGCGGGATGGGGACCTATTTGTTTCTCAAGGAAAGTATGCCAAAGAGATTCTAAGGAAGTTCCACATGGAGAGCTGTAAACCCATGGAGACTCCTCTTGCAGGAAACGGGAGGAAGGAAGATGCTACTTCACGTAAGGTAGTGGATGCTACTGTTCACAGGAAGCTTGTGGGTTCACTCATGTACTTGGTGAACACACGAACAGACATATGCTACGCAGTTAACCAGCTTATTCAAGCTATGATTAAGTCGACCAAGCTCTTTTGGAATGCGGGGAAGCATGTCTTGAGATATCTCAGGGGCACTACAGAGTATGGATTATGGTATAGATGGATAGAGGGAGTGAAGCTTCAAGGCTTCACCGATTGGGCAGGCAGTCCATCAGACAGGAAGAGCACATCAGAAGGGATCTTCAGCATAGGATCGACAAAATTTTCTTGGTATAGCAGGAAGCAGACATCAGTTGCACTGAGTTCAGGCGAGGCAGAGTACATAGCAGCCAGTCAGGCGGCATGTGAGGCCACCTGGATGAGGAAGATACGTGTTGGTTTGTTTGGTTGTTAGATGGATCCGATGATGATACATTGTGATAACCATAGTTGCATAAAACTCTCTGTTAATCTGGTATTCCATGATAGGTCCAAGCATATAGACATCTGGTACCACCATCTCAGAGATTGTGTTCAGAGATGCATTATGTTACTTCAGTACATTCCCATGGAGGATCAGGATGCAGATATTATGACAAAGGCGCTCTCCAAGAGAAAATTCGAATACCATAGAGGCAAGATCGGGGTAGCTAAAATCCCTTTCTTGCTGAGAGGGAGTGTTGAAAAGTCAACAAGAAATGTGTGTCTAATTTAATTTTCCCTTAATTAAATTACACAATAAATTGTAATCTTATCTCATATTCAATTGTAATAGTTAACCGAGTGTGATAGACTCAATTAGCTCATGAAATTCGAGTTGAGGGTGGTTGGTGAGGCATGTAGAGTGATTCTACTTGTTTTAGAGTCCAATTTGCAGTTAGTGTATTAGTTTAATGCATGAGAAATCTGTTAACTCAATTAATTGAGTTAAAATTAGTTTAACTTGTTGTAACTTATTATTGCACTAGTGAGAGGTCAAGTGAATTAAATCATATTTAATTCACATGCAGTGATCTGTCAAGTAACTGATGATTTACTATTAATAGCTGCATGCATGTTAGTTTTGATGAAGACCCAGTTGAGATAGAGGTTAAAGGGATGTTAACTATCAGTTGTATTATTAGCAAACTGCTCACATGTAGTAATACACCCATAGGATTACCCATGAGCATTGCGCAGTTTTGGAAGGCTGAAATTCCTAAATAATAGTGTTTAATTCTACAGGAATTGCGCAAGCAAGGCAGACTGAAGAGAGGCGGGAAATTGGCTAATTGTTGGTCGATTTTGTCCAGATCAGTGTGAGATAGTTGGTAGGGCGCAACAGATTCTTGTGAGAAGAGTGAATTGTATTGTTTCATGATTCTTTGGTTGAATATACAATAGAAGATAGAGGGGTTTTGAGCAGCAAGCTTTTCCCAGGAAAAATATCTGTGTTGTCGATTGATTTGCTTCCTTCTTTTACTTGGTGTGATTGTGCGATCGTGTTTATTTTCCGCAATTAATTTGATAGAAAGATTCAATATCTTGCTTTAGAATATCGCATGATCAGATTAAATCCATTGGTATACATATTGTTTGTATAATTTCTACAAGAACATAGTCAAACTTGGTCTATATAGTAAACAATTGTCATCCATTTTTATATATTTCATAATTAATTATATTAATTTTTTAATTCACAAATCTATTGATCTCCATACATTAATTGTTGGTTATCGACCAACACAAACATATTAATACAAATAATTAAATATATAAAAATTAACAGTATTTTCCAGAGTCAAGGTATATTAATTACCTTTATCAACATAATTATAATAATATATATCTAAATATAAATAATATTATGTTACATAAATATTACAAACAAGTGTAAATTAATATTGGGTTTTACGGAGACAATCGTTGCATGCTATAGGTGGGTCATCTTAATAGGTCAAGAAGATTGAAAGTGTGGAAAATGTTAGGGAATTGAGAGCAGATGTGGGTAAAAGTCGGGCATTCTAAAAGGAAGTGTTTTTCATTTTCCACCTCGAGAATTCGAGAGGTTCTATAGTTCCAGTTGGTCTTGGGAATATACCACAACTTGGTCTCACTCTGAAGCTCATGAGAATTATAATTTTTTTTTTTTTTTTTTTTTTGGTAATTTGAAATATATCTTGGGTAAGTGTTTGATGTCTATAGAATTTTATCAACCATTTAATTTATATGGTTTTACTAATTAATCTAAAACTTGTACTTGCTTGGTATTAATTTTCCCTTAATTTTACTTAAAATTTAATAAAAAATTCTTAAAATTATAAATTTATGTTTAGTAACTTGAATCAAACAATGAAAATAAAATTTTCAGAAAATTTTCAAGGGACTAAATTTCATTTATATAAAAAAAACACATTTTAAACAAGGGTTTCATACTATCTAGTACATGCTTCTTAGTTTAAATATAATTTAATTAAACTAAAAAACAATAAAGACAAAAAAATCATCACAAAAAGAAAACAACTAATTAAATGTTGTATTGTGGAATGTCATCACCAAAACTTAAGAAATATGATTAACTAATATTGTTTATATTACCATATATATATATGTTTTTAATATAATAATAAGTCATCTTAAATTGAAATAGGGAGAAAAAACTATAATTTATAGGAATGAAATAAATTAAAAACAAAAAAAAAGTAGTAAATAATAGAAATGAGAGTTACTAAAGAATCCATAATAATAATCACCTTATACATAAATGAATTTAAATATAATAAAAATAACAAAAATTAAGACAGGATGCACTTTTTTCATGTGAAAAAAATAACAAAAATTGAATTGCCAATATTAAATTATGAATAAATGACATAAATTTTTTATCAAATACAAACTAGTACACAGTTAAAATAGATATAATAATTAAAAATTTAAATTCTATCACCACATTTTAAAAAATCAACTAAAAAATATAGATCATCACCCTTAAAAAAACCAACATCTGGAAAAAAAAAAAAATAACAAAAAATTAAATTACCGATATTAAATTGTGGATAAATAACATAAAACTTTGGTAAAAAGAAAAGTAATACACTGTTAAAGCAGTATAATAATTAAAAATTAAAAGGAGTTGTTTAATGAGAAGGAGGAATTTCCCGGACGGCCAAAATTGTTAAGAAATCTCGTTTAAATCATGATTTTGATGGTGGAAATGGATTCAGCACCATCAAAAACCTCTAGAACACTTAAAATATTAAAGTTTACCAGAATTTCCATAATTTTCAAGGCGAAAAAAGAGTCTAATTAGATTACAGAAAATTAAAGTTCTATCACCACACTTTTAAAAACCAACTTAAAATTATAAAATAAAAATCACCACCTTTATTTAAAAAAATAAAATAAAAAATAAAAAAATAAAAAAATTATATCACCACATTTCAACTAAAAAATATGTCACGACTATAAAAATTCTATCACTACATTCCTGAAGCAAAATGACAAAATTTGCGAACAAAATACTCACTACATTGCGAAGAAAAAAGACAAAATAATGACTGCCCTGGATGCTCTAAACGAACGCTAGCTACTATGTTTAACCCTTAGTCTAAATATACTCCTCGAGCACTGAATTGTTAATCATATCATAATCAAAATATCTCAAAATTTAGAGATTAGAATCATTCTTTTTTCATTTAGGATGGGATTTAGAAAACTTTAAAGGACAACACACTTCCTAGCTAATTTCTTGACGTTTGCAGTGCAAGTGTCAATTTTTATTTGGAGGGAGGAGGACGAAAATACAAATATCTTATTGGTCAAATTTGCCTGACCAAACCCATCATAGAAACAACTTCAGTGTAAAAATATTCCTAAAATATATAATTTCGAGGACCTGAATTAATCTATTCATACGCAAATGTTTGTTGAGAGGGAAAGAACTTAGGCATAAAAAATGAGTAGAGTATCTACACCTAACACAGACACACAACCCGCAAGCCAACCTTATCTTCCATTAAAGAAAATTCTCTTAATGCCCCATGTGTGCCATCGCCTTCATGGGTCGAACGTTATATGTTTGGTAGAATGTGGAAATAAATATGATCCAAACACCTCAACTCACTCTCCCTACAAATTTATTCTGTGTGTGAAACTGACATCTGAGTTGCCTTACAGAGCATCAATAAAGGTGGCGGTGGAAAGGAATGGCTACAAAGTCATAGGGGGCCTTCACTTTGTTAATGCAACAGGTATCTGTAGAAATTTCATATCTTGTTCCGCTATAATTTTACAGATATGATCTGAGGAAGTTAGTGTTCTAAAATGCTCCTTAAACATGCTTTAAATAGGTCATCTTGGAATTTCTTCTATAACTTTGCTTATGAGTTGTTTTATAATATGAAATATGGAGTAGACAAAGAAGAGATCTTTACTTGTAAAAATTTCAGAACAAGATTTGAAAAATTAGATACATGACATGCTGTGCAAGTTAATTCTTAGGAAGAAGCCAAAAGCCAAAAGTTTTGGGAGAAGTACACGTGGTGAAGGAACAAGTAGCAAGCAGACCTAGTAAAGGCAGAAGTAAATAACGGAGTTAGTGAAGGCATAAGCGACAAGTAGACTTATTAAAGGTAGAAGTAGATAACAAACATGGTATATAAGCGAGCATTCTGAATGAAGTAGGTTGGTGCCTACAAATCTTGTATCAAAGGGGATTGGCGTCTCTTGTAGATTGAGGCTTACAAATCTTGTAGCAGAGGGGATTGGTGTCTCTTGTAGGTTGGTTGCTATAAAGCAACATATGAGATTAGTGTCTCCTTTAGGTTGGTGCCTACAAATTGATATTACAGTAGGTTGGTATCTATAAGATATTTCATATTGAGAAGTTTTGTGGTTTTCTCCCAAAAAGGTTTCCACATATATTTTGTGTTACTTGGTTAGTTTATGAGATTGATGTTTTATGATGTTCAAATATTTAAATAATTAAAATATGTCATTATATTGATTCCCTCCCCCCTCCTACTGTAATTGTGAATTCAACAGTGAACCATAGTTAACCATGATTAACCACAATCAACATGGTTACCTTTAGTCAATATGTTCAACCA